>CM040473.1:18838085-18954911 GCA_022758105.1 Pangasianodon gigas | reverse complement strand
ATATATATATATATATATATATATATATATATATATATATATATATATATATATATATATATATATATATATATATATATATATATAGTAAAAACTTGTCCAGCAGTGTGTATTTTGTCTATGTGGTGCTTTTGTTTTTGCTTTAATCCTGGAAAGCAAGCTGCATATGCAAATCCTATTCCCACCAGTGAATCAGTGATGAAAAGCTAGAAAATGGAAGGATCCTTTTTGTCATCTCCACCACGTGAAATTACATCCATGTCCCCAAATCTGAGCATACAAAGTTAGACGAGGACACCTGTTCAAAACAAACATGCTGTGGATTTGTATTGAATGTCAATCGGGGCTGTTAATAGCGGCGTGTTCTAGCATTGTGCACTTGGTAAAAGGGGGCCATTAGCGCACAGGGCTGTGAACAGTGACGTTAGCAGAACATGAGAGAAAACGCGGGTGGAGAGTGAAGGGGACGAGCTGAGAGGCACTCTCCACCTCTGGCCTGCACTCTGATCACCATGTTGGTTTAGCGTGACCTTATTTCCACGTCCATTGTTGGTTCTGACTAAAAAGAGTGAGTGAGTGCAAAAATCCTGATGATGCCACAGCTATCTATAGCCAGCAGTCCAAGAGAGCAAAATTGGCCATGCACTCTGGGTAGGAGGGGCATACTCTTTCTCCCCTGTCAATCACAACAACACTAGTGAATCTTGGGCATCGGTGAGCTCTTGTGGAAAAGGGCAGATAACACTTTCCTTCAAGTGTGTTACACTGCCCCGTGATGCAGCAGTTCACGGTGGCTTCATGTGTCTTGGAGGAAGCTCGTGTTAGCCTTCACCCTTGGTAGCTGTTGTGTGATAGCTAGCTAGTGGGTGGAAATTGGCAAATTGACCAAAATTGGGAGAAAATGGGGAACAAATGTACATGAATCTACTGTATCCTGCAACAAGACAACAATCCAAAACATGTCAAAATCAACCAAACCAAATTTCTTTTCTCATGAGCTTCTCAGCATCCAGAGCTGATTTGAAGATGGCTTTTCATAAGAGGTATTAGAAATGTCAAGGAGAGTGAAGAAGTTTTGATGAAGCAATCTCGGAATGTAAGAACTGAGTCAGGGTATAACAAGTCAGGAATTATTAGAGAATATTTATAAAAGGGAGACTTTCATTTTCATTTTCATTGGCTATGAATATCTTCATGATTTCAGCAATTTTATTACTTGTCATAGGGAAGGAACTAAATCCATGGTTCTCAAAGTGGCGTCCATGATATCTGGATGTATCTAGGGGGTCCCTGACTGTATTGCTTTTTTAAAAATCACACAGTTATGATTGAGATGACTATCAACTAGTATTTGTGTGATTATGATTATTATTTAATTATCATAGCCCAATCAGCTGGTCATTTGACAAGAAAAGGGTTCATCTAACTGCAATTTTAATAAAACCAGGAAGTTAATATGATCCACAGTGGTTCAAATTTACTTCTGGGTGAGATCAAGAATAAAAATCTCTAATAGGTGCATATTTTCTTTGTTGTTGTTAACATTAAAATGTGCCATAATCTTAAGGGGTCCTTTTACCCTGGAAGTGTTCCCAAAACGTTTGAGAACTGTTCCTCGAATTATCTTTTTGTTGTAGTGCAAACTATATTTTGTTCTAAAAGGGGGCACAAACTTTTGCACTCAGGTCACGCAGTTGGTCACACAGTCACTCTGTTCTCCATTAAACATAAACGTGACACATTAATCTACAAAGTAACACATTTTAGCAAAACAGTCCTCATTACCCATCGCTCCAGAACCCAGACTGTGTCTGATATTGCTTTTCTGATATTGGACTGATTTGCCATCAGAGGGGAAAAATGAACTTTCTTCAATATTGCTTTGTCAAACCTCTTCTGATTTCTCCGTTCCTACTGAGATAGTTAAGACTGACAAAGTTCAAACACATCTATTCACAGGGTTGTGTTTTGCCAAACCGGGTCTCAATAATTGACTCTCAGGTTCACTCTCAGAAGCCAGGCTCCCTTTTTCTATTTTTTTTCTTATTTGCCCATTTCATCTCTCTGAGGTAATTTCTCCCACACTCTAATTTGACTCCAATAGGCAATAATGCCTCTTATTTGTCTCCGTTCAATGAAACTCAACTGAGCAATTATCAGCAATCACCTCAGCACCAGCTCAGACGCCAAGGTGAATTATTATGAGTCATGAGTAAGGTAAAAGCAAATATTAGAGCCAAGAAAGAGCCATTTCAGCTCATGTATTATTCAGCAGATGAGCCTGAATATAAAAATAACTATATCTGAGAGGAGTCGGTTCAATATTTAGTATGATTAATTGTAATTTTCACAGTTTTGTGAAATCGCCTGCTTGATTTTTGAGATAAATTTTTACAACTTTACTCGAGTTACGCAGTGTGTTGAATCTACAGAGCTGAAACATTCATTCATCTTTCATTCAGGAGTGGAAAATAGTTCAGGAATACTTTGTTGCTACACCTAGGTATTATTTATAGTATTTAGTAAAAAGGGTGGGGCGATTTGACTGAAATATCATATCACGATACTTTATACGATAAGTTCAAGATATTTCCACGATACACAATATGTATCATGATATAAGTTTGCTCAGAATCTGTCAGCAAAACTGTAATGTTGCCTTGAAAATGAATCTGAGCTTGATGTTTTTAATTTTTTTATTTCATGTCTCATTTAATTAAATTTAATGAATAAATTATAATGAATAAATTAACACTGAAAAGGAGGAAAACAAATCAGTTCACTAAATCAGATAGCATGATGTCTCAGAAAGGTGTATTGTGGCATAATTTATCACAATATTGATATTATTTAATTATACTGACAAGGACTACTTGAGTGTCATTGAAATTGAATATTTGTACTTGTACAGAATCACAGTTCCAAGAAAAAATTGTACTTTTTACTTGTTAGATTTTTATTTAGACCTTCAGAGTAGTTGTTCTCTCAAGCGGCTGATGTCTGTACACTATACACTGTAGATATCAATAGAACAGGTGCATTTTATTTGTATTTTATTTTAACATTTCACTTTAAAACACCCAATACAAATAATGATCAAGCATCGTACCGACTCCTCACCTCCTGTGACTTGTAACTTCATCAGTTCTTTCTTCTTGTGAGATGTGAGAAGTTTGGCGAGTATGTCAGTGCATGAAAGCTAGCTAGCTAGTTGTCAAAGCAACACTCATCTGGTTTATTTATAGCCTTCTACTTTCTTTTCTTCTTTTAATTAGTTCGCATAGTGTTTATGAAGGAACTTCATGAAACCCAACAGTCTAAATAGCCTTTTTAAGCACGGTGTTATTGTAATCCTATTCGACTGGATTTACATCACATTAACGTGATGTGTGTGTATGGGGATGGGTATTTATAACTTGGTGGGGACCTAATTTGGCCAGAAGGATAGGACTATCTGACAGTTCTGACTTTGTGGGGACATTTGGCTTGTCTTCATGAGAAAAACTTCTTTTTTTGCAGTTTCTAATAAAAAAAAACCTGAAAGATCTCAAAGGTTTGCTTTTAGTTATTAAGGTCAGCAGAAGGTCCTCACAAGGACAGTAAGACAAAAATGTGAGTGTGTGTGTGTGTTCAGAAAAAAGTTCAGATATAGTGTCATATTCTGATAAGGGACTTGTTTGTTTGTTTGTTTGTTTTTAGCAATTGGACTCACTTTTCTCACTTCTCTCATCTAGTGTAATCTATAGCAGGGGTTCTCAAACTTTCTGAGTGTAATAATAATTTTTAAAAAAATCCACAGAACTCTACAGAACAGATTTATGTTTACATTTATGAACATAATCCAACTATTCAAATATTATTCAGATATTAGGTTTATTATACAAATGTGCACAATACTATTTAGCTACTTATGATAGCTTTTTTTTTAATTCCTGGATTTTCCACCAACACAACACAATAGACTCCATGTTAAGATTATTTCTATATTTCTGAGTTGCTGAAGTTTGGATTCAACTCGTTCAGTTCAAGAATACTAACTATAAGAACAAATGTAATAACTTTGATAATAACAACGAGTCGTGATTTCTGCTTCTGTAACTAAATTAAATAATTCACCCCTGGGAGAACCACTGATCTATAGTGTGTGGTTTCAAAATGCAACATCTATGTGGTGTGTGAGAAGAAGAAAGTAACAAACACTCCAGTGAAGTACCAAAGTTTTAGTTCAAAAACCTTTAGTTTTATATCCTAATAAATCTTAAACCACTTTAATGCCTCTATAGACAGACAGCTTAATAAATTAGTCAATGATCAGCAGACCAACACACACACACACACTCTCACACACACACTCTGTGACCTCTTCCAGCCCGGCGCTCTTGAGCGTGACTAGCCTGTAAATCAAAGCAACAAGTTCCTGTTTCCGAATCACAGCTCGTATGTTTTGGCACTGCAGTTTCTACTCACAGGAGTGGACGAGGAGCGTGTGTGTCCCTGACGCTGCTGCTGCTGCTGCTGCTGCTGAGGACGAGGACAGCACAAGGCCCTCCAGCTTCTTTGGTAACACTAATAAATCCACAACTGGAGGATGTGTGTGTGTGTGTGTGTGTGTTTGAGTGTGATGGAGGTGGACACACACACACACAGTCTGTCCCCGTCTCCACAGGCTGCTCCTGCACTGCCTTCCCTTCTGCTGCTTTTCATGCGAGGCCCTCCTTCCCCCCCGCCACCAAGAGAGAGAGAGAGGGAGAGAGAGAGAGAGAGAGGCAAAAAAAAGCAACAACTGAAAATATGAAAGAAAAAAATACAGGAAGCAAATGTGTCTCTGTGAAGGATTTTATAATCAGGCTCAGTCTCCACCTCCGCTTGCCTCCCCGCCCCTATTGTTATGGCAACGGCCAATAGCATGAGCCTGTGATCCTCTCACATGGGGCTAATGCAATATGGTTATGTATGTATATGTGAAGTGTGTGTGTGTGTGTGTGTGTGTGTGTGTGTGCATGGTGGCTGTGGCTTCTCTAAATAGCAAACATGACCAGTGGAGGCTGAACTGACTGCTGTAGGCTCTGCACACACACACACACACACACACACACCTCAGAGTGCAGTTATATAATACCATTTCTGCTGAATCCTCGATTCTGATTGGTCAGAAAGTGTTGATTAATTTTCTATAACAGCAGCTGTGACAGTAGTTCAGCAGCAAATCACAGGTTTATATTAATGCTCTTGTTCTAATAATTCATTGTTTCTATAGTAACAGCTCATTCATAGGGACTTGTATGGCAGACACTTCATATAAACAGATATAAAAATGTGTGTAATCATTGCTGTTGTGAAGTTTTCTGTAAGGAGACATTTATTTAACATTTATAGAAGACATCAACGCTTGTAACAGGCAGAGCTAATGCTGTAACTTTAAAGTTTTCTGACATGGGAAAGTTCATACGCTGCAGTTTTGATAAAATGACAAGCTGTGGTTTTTTTTGTCCGTGGGAGAGAAAAAGAGGAAAAAAGGCTGGTGAGGAAGCAAATGTTTATAGCTGCTATAACATAACTGAGAACAGGAACTAAAGGCCTCAGTAGACTAGACAATGCTAGCTGGCTTCCACAAACAATTTGACATAATAGTGGAATAAACAATTGTCATATGAGTGGTGCACATGGGAGCTTGGCGAACTTCGTGGACGAAGCGACCCAACCTGTGATTGGCTGTTGCAAACTTGGCGTGGCCAAACCAATTCATTCTAACATGGACGGTTTTGAGAAGTGGCTTCTTCTTCCTGTAGTTGCTGAAATCAGGAAATTTAAAATCAGGAAATTTAAAATCAGGAAATTTTAACAGCGCCACCTGCAGTACTGGAGCACTCATACACTACGGCAAAACCGAAATGTAGAGGTCTACACTGGTTTCTTAGACGTTCCACATTAATTATTACTATAAATGGATGAAAGTATGATGTGTCATTCTTTAATTAATAAAAATTGTAATCATTGGCAAACTGCTGCTGTGTAAGACTAATAAAACATTTCGGGACATGTTTGTTGGAAAATAATCGGCTTCAAGCTGGTAACAGTAACTCCGCTTCATCACATCGCCCTGTCATTGATTATTTTCCGATTATTTTCCGATTATTTTCTAATTCATTGCAGCATGTGTTTTTTTTTCCAAAGCATCACAAGAGTTACATAAGCTGTAATGAATTAGTCCAAATTAGATATTAGCAAGAAAAAGTATGCACCCCATGGTCAGAAAAAAAAAGTTCAACGTATTTACAAAATGATGTGCTGAGAGCGACTCCCCTCCTCTGACCTGCCCTCTGATGAATATATTGGTTTGATGCTCCACCCACTGTTCACATAGAGGCTGATACTGTTTGTACACTTTTCTGGCCACAAGCTTCAGAATACTGAAGGTATTTAGCACAATTTAGTCATGTTTATGGCATTAAGTCTTTAAAAAATTATTCAAGGATTTTGTTTGAAACAGTTGATGAGATATTTTTGTGTGTTTGCCTTTTTTTTTTTAACCCAAAAATGTCTGGGTTTGTTTTTGTCAATGTTAGACAAATGATGTCTTTCTGGGAAAGTAAGTCTTGGCCAGATTTCATAAGGAAACATACCAAACTCTACAGTGAAAGCTTGTTTGATCAGCCAGGTCCATGATTGGCTCTGAATAAGTAGAGTACAGTTGAGTGCAAAAGTTTGCATCCCCAAACCCCATGGGTGGAAAAAAGCAAAATGTACAATGGAGTCCAAAAGTCTGAGACCACACTGGAATTTAATTTAAAAAAATTAAAACAATTTAATTTTTAAGAATTATTTTTAAAATTTTACCTACAGTGCACATAAAAGATCAGATTAAAAAAAATAAAAACAAATTAAATTAAAAAAGGTATTTAAAACATTTTTTATTTAAAAAAATTAAAACAGAGAAAGGAAATGTTCAATATCTTGAATATTCAATATTGAAGTATTTGCACTATAGCAAATATGCTATATTGACTTCCTTTGTACAAAAGGTCAGATTTTCCCTTTTTCAGAGTCAGAGTTTTATCCCTTCTATTAAAGCACGTGTTAAGACAACACGCCAATGTTTAAGTTTTAGACAAACTTGTGGAGTCCATGCAGGCTATAGGAAATAAGTAATTCTGAAATTCATCTAAACATTTCTAAGATTCTACTTTTCACTCAAGTTGTAAGGAAACATTTGTGGCCTCAGAGTTTTGGACCCCATTGTACCTCCAAAAGATCCAAAAGAGATCTCCCATCTACAGAAAGAGAGAATTCAAGAAGGTTAAAAATGAAATGTGGGCATATATCTTGCAACAAGACAAGAAGTGAAAACATAAAGCTGGAAAACAACTAAACTATAGAAGCCATGACCTTCTCTGTATTCAGAGCTGACCTGAAGACCCGAGGTGTCAGGAAGAATGGATGTTAGATCCATGAGAAAGAAGTTGAAGATGAAGTATGGACAGTTATTATTGATTTTTTTTTATCACATTCAGAAAGCAGGGATGCGAACATTTGAACTTTTTCAATTCATTCAATCTGCCTTTCCTAGTTTGGGTCGAAGAGGCAGCATGCTGAGAAGATCATCCCAGACCTTTCTATCACCAGCCACAGATTCCAGCTCCTCCTTGGGGATCCCCAGACATTACCAACTGTGAGATATAAACTTTCCAGCAGGTCCTGGGTCTGATCCGGGGTCTCCATCCACTGCAACATGCCTAATACATCTCTTTCTAGAAGGAGCCCAAAGCACCTTAATTGGGAGGAGCAGCGGCTTTACTCTGAGGCTCTTTCTCGGATTGCCGAGCTCCTCACCCTATCACGGACAGTACGCCCAGAGGAATCTCATTTCTACCATCGGTACTCGACCTTATTCTTTCAGTGTTTATCTACAGCTTGTGACCATGGGTGAGAACTGAAACACCATTTTTGTTAATTGTAATGATGAAGGCACATTTCTCATTAAAGTTTTGCACTCATCTGGATAAATATATTTATTTCTTTAAATCTGACATGCTTTGGAAGCTAAAGACATTGTGATGACTTCTCAAAAAGAAATAAAACTTCACGTGGGTGGTGGTGATAATTGAAAGCGTGTGCGTACCAGTCTACTGCTTATTAAGCATTTTGTCTTTTCTCTTCGATGCTTTAAGCACAGTAGAAACTGAACCCCAGAGTCCAGTGACCTGCCGAGGTCCAAAGCCAAAGCTCTAATAAGGGACGAAGGCAGCCGAGCATGTACAGAAATAACAGGAGAAGTGAGGAGGGAGAAGTCGAAGGGAGTCCAGCATCCGCTTTCATCCAAGGACAGCACAGAGCGCCTAATTGAGGTTGGAACTTGGTGGAGAATTGGGTGAAGGGGTGGAGGGGGGTGGCTGTGTAGGCAGGGAGGAGGTCGAGCGAGAGGTGATGAATGTCCTCGGTGCTTTGAGGGTGGCTATTAGAGCGCATGGTGTAACAAGTTTGTGCCAAGTTGCAATTCTCTAAAGGCTCGGACAAAAACACCAGCACGGTTTGCATCATTAAATGTGAGGTTATTCTACAAGTGGAGCATCTACGAGTGAGCGTTTTTAGTCCAGCAACACAGCAAAAGCACCAATGTTCTCAAATGTACACTGCACAGCACCTTGCATAAGTATTCACCCCCCCTTGTGTGGGGGAAAATCCATATCGTTGTAAAATTATTTTATCGTTTTTAGTCCAGCAACACAGCAAAAGCACCAATGTTCTCAAATGTACACTGTACAGCACCTTGCATAAGTATTCACCCCCCTTGTGTGGGGGAAAATCCATATCGTTGTAAAATTATTTTATCAATAAAAACCATAAAATTTGTGATTGCACAAGTATTCACCGTCTTTGCTGTCACATACTTAGTTGATAGGTATATTCATGATATATATAATTCCTATTAAATCCGTTTCAATTCCAGGTTGTAACACTACAAAATGTGTATAAAATTCAAGGGGGTGAATACTTATGCAAGCCACTGTAGATATTTATTTAAGACAATTTTCCTGTGTTGCTACACAAAAATGCTAAGCGGTTTTTCCATGCAAGCTCTGATAATATTACTTTTTCCTACAGATTGCCAGAGGTTTATAGAACGCAGCTACATTTTCTACAGTATGTCATGCCATACATGCTAATGAGAATAGAGGACGAGAAGTAAATATCATGTGATGAGCTCGAGTTGATGAGCTGAATGCACCTATTCAGACTTCCAAAGCCGAGGAAGCAGAAGCTGTTTATATAAATGTTGAAGCTCTTTGGAAATCTGTAGCCTTTTCACATAAGTGTGCTAGTGAGTTAGTAAACAGGATCATAAACTGTTGATGATCACAGGATTAATTACTCCATTATAGATGGAAACAAATTAAAAACAAATTGTTATATGTGCCATTTCCATAATGCAATTAAACCCAGCAAATGAGTGACTAACGGGGTAGTAAAGTAAACATATTGCCGAGTAAAGCAGATGTACAGGATATGAAATTTAAAAAAAATGCAATAGGTTTCCATCAGTGAAGCATATTATCAGAAGAACTGGTGTGACAACGACAAAGCTTTATTCATAAAAAGCTCTAGGGTTGAACACAGTTGTGTTCATTTACAGTAAAAAGCCCTATTTGGACAGGATTAGGTTTTCATCTGGACTTGGAGCAACTGCATCAAAACAAATTGCCTATGGGCTCGTCTGCTTCTATAATTTGCACCACTGCTACCTCGCCTAGCATACATTTCTACTGCAGGTCATTTCTTTTTTTTTCCCTCCAATCTAACGCACTTGAGTTAAATAATCAGCTAACGCTTAAGCCTTTATGTGTTAGGCCATGTCTTAAGTGCAGGGGGAAAAATACAAAAAAATGCCGCTTTCTGCTTGATACAATCCAAACACAGTAATAATGCTAACAGCTTCTGAATCACTGGAATAGCAAGAAGGCAAAAACAGCTATTTTAAACCTGGTAGGGGGAATTTAGAGCTGTCAGTCACCTACGGCAATATTTTAAACCCTGGAAGAAACCCACATGGACCCAAGTTCATAAAAATACTATTTACACCTTATACATACAAAGAGTACTCCTGGCATGATGTGATTTTTTTTTTCTTGAGTTATTCTGGCCTTTCAGATAAGGTCTGTTGTAGAAAATTTATCTATAACTCACCAAAAGATGATTTCCATGAAGTTTACACGCCACTGTATGTGTAAATGCAACCACATAGTGGCTTAGATGAAATATCAAGCAATCCAACTTAAGCTGAAAAGTGGCTGAATGACTGCATTTAGGACCTCAGTGAATATGTATGGAATAAAACACTCCATGCCATGATGTTACAGGAAAAGAATCAACGATGTGGTGGTGTAATGAAGTGGAGTTACTGCGACCACCCTGAAGTTGATTGTTTTCCAGCAACAGCATGTCCTCATGTGTTTTATTCCTCTTAGTCCACAGCAATTTGCCAATGATTACAATTTTCATGTAATAAAAAAACAACACGTTCTACCTTTTATCCATTTCTAGTTATGTTAACGTTATGGAAAGTTCACAAAATAAGTTCGTTCTTGTTCTGACTTATGTTATAACAGCTATAAACAGTCGTTTCCACACAAGCCTCTCTTTTATTCTTTCTCTTGAAGCTAATAAGACAGAAAATCACAGCTTGTGATGTTGCCGAGAAACCAGCTGGCAACGTAAACTCTTCTGTCCTGAAGACTTAACGAAAACTTACAAAAGCGTTGACACTGGAGACTCCTTCCATAAATGTTAAATAAACGTCTTTTTACCGAAAACTTCACCAATGCAATGATTATATGTGTTTGTTTGTTAATATAAACACATTTTCGATCTGTTTATTATTTGTCATAGATTATGCTTAGCGTCCGCCATATAAGTACCTGTGAATGAGCTGTTGCTATAGAAACGATGACGTATTAGAACGAGCACATTAGTATAAACCTTGTGTTTTGCCTCAAACAGCATCCAGAATTCAATATTCATAAATGAATAATTAAGAAGTTATGTTATTATTTTGTGATTTTGTAATTTTGCGTTCACTGAGAGAAGCAGAGTGAGTCAACACGAGCCAGAGAGTGATTAAAAAAAAGTTCTCTCTCCAGGCAACATGGTGAGATCTGATTATATCAGTAATGCCCTTCAGCGCAGACCGAGTGTGGCCAAACAAACGCTTCCACAAAATGAAAATCTAT
This sequence comes from Pangasianodon gigas, assembly GCA_022758105.1. Taxonomy (NCBI): domain Eukaryota; kingdom Metazoa; phylum Chordata; class Actinopteri; order Siluriformes; family Pangasiidae; genus Pangasianodon; species Pangasianodon gigas. The sequence continues at coordinate 18,943,686 of CM040473.1, read as the reverse complement.
TTCAGGAGGGAGCTGGCACGGCACGGCTGGGTTAATATTTAATGAACAAACAGGAATGTGATGCGGAGGCAGGCTTTAGTGGGCTGCCGTGTTTACACAGGAGCAATCTGCAGCTTTTTAAAAAGAGTCGGATTTGATTTATGGAGGAGAGTGAGAAGGAGGAAGGGACACCCCGGGTAGGAGAGAGACCCCTCACGTCGAGCTCTTTGCCGAAGAAACGAGGAGTCAGCACATTGACTGGATAACAAGACACTTCATCAAGCACTCCCTTAACGAGAGTGTGGCTCCGTATCGATTCTGTTCTACTCGCCACACGTTGGGGAGTGACGCATTTTTACGGCAGTGTGTGCACTTTTCCAAGGCGCCATATGGAGTGCAAGGTGCTCTAGTAACTCCTTTTGGTAATGGCAAGATATATATTCCTTATAAGAAAGTGCTAAGCACCTTGCGTCTACTCCAACAGCTTGTCTGTGCTTATTTTTATACCCATGTAGGCGTTGAGAGAGAGAAACCTTTCTGAAATGGTCTGTAAGTAATAAAACACTTAGAGGAAAATACTCAACAACAGGGTGGTGGGATGAAGTGGACTTACTGTTCCCAGCCTGGAGTTGATTCTTTTCCAATGTGGGAAAATTATACTAGAGCAATTTGGCAACAATTACATTTGATTAATTAAAGAACAGCAAAACATACTTATTATCTGTTTATAGTTACCTTTACTGTTGTAGAACGTCCATGAAAGATGTTCCTGTTCTCACTTACAGTACATTACAGCAGCAGTCGTTCCCTCACCAGTCTCTATTTGTTCTCTCTCTATAAGATGGGTTCTTCCTAGAAATCTCTCCTACACAGAACCTTTAACATAGGGATAAGACTTCAGGGTGCTAGATGGAGAGTGCAGAGTGTCGTATTACAGGTTGTACTCACATTAATATTACTGATTTAATTATGCAAAAATGCACCCTAATGTCTTCTTCAGTTTGCTCCTCTGGGGAACCCTTAAAGGTTCTATGTAGAAGAGAGTGTTTCTCTATCAGAAAAGGCTTTTTAGGAAGCTAAAACCTCTTAGACTTCTAAAGAACCCCTAGAGAATGTTTTCTTTCTAAGAGCTGGTATAGTCCAATAAGGAAGAAAACACAATGAGGCATGCCTTTATAGAAAATTACCCCGTTACCACCCCAAAGTGGATTATTTTCTTATAACAGCACTGCCTGAAGTGCCAGCGATTAAAATTTATTAATTATTAATGAACAACACATTGCGCTTTTTATCTGTTTAGAGTTACATTTAATATCCGCGAGACAATTCAGTTCCTTTTATTCTTTGTTACTGAGAAACTGTAAAGTGTAAACTCGTCACCTGAAAACTTTCCTGTTCCAAAGAGCTAACACTGGAGACTCCTTCCATAAATGTTACATAAACATCACCATATCAATTAAATCTGTTTATTATTAGGCTTAGATTATGTGCAGCACCAGGCATCCAAGTCCCTGTGAACAAGCTGTTACTATAGAAACAAGTGCATTAAAGATTACTGTAAAGATTTGAAAAAAAATCAACAGCACTGAGGTATACAGTAAGTAAGGACGGTGCATGGCGTTATAGGAAAATAATCAACACAGTAAATAAATGGATCTAATCTTGTTCATGTTGAATAAACCTGCTCCTGTAGTCATGGTAACAAATCCGATACCAGCTCCGAAGAACGGATAAATCCAGGATTAGTAATCCATGTATAACCTGTAATCAAGCATTCTTAAGGTTTTCAGTTGTCTGTATAAATCTGGGTGGTAAGAGTCCTTACTTACAGATGAACAAACCTAAAAACCAAAAAAAAAAAGTCACATCCATGAGAAAGAAATTGCGTACTACTTATTCTAAAAGTGACTAAATTCAGTTCTCACTATGACCTAAGAGAATCTAATCACACTGCAGTTAAAAAACCATCCAGAGGATTTTTCTCTCAATGGGAATCCCATCAGCAGCCAACTGTGTGTGAGCAGGTGAGAAAGGAACACACTGTTCTCTCAAGTTTTTTTTTCTTTATCTTTATTTGCAGGACAGATCTCGTCGAGTATAAACCCAGATTAGCGGCGCTCTCGGCGTGTGAGCTGCGAGCACGCACAGTTCGACGAAGGCCAATTATTATGCCTCTGTCTTCCGACTGATGACCTTGGAGCCAATAAAAGGGCCTTTTATCGGAGTGTGATGTCATCACTCGGTCACACTGCGTGAGGCTGATAGATCGTCTCGCGCCGCAACAATGCCGATTTCACACCCTGGAGCAGCAAGCGGCCTCTGCGTTTATGAAAAAGAAAAATAGAGTTTAGTCATTCTTTCTCTGAAAAAATAAAAGGAATAAAAGTGCTATTGCCTTTCAGATTATACCTATTTAATCATTCATAAATCATAACTTTAAATAAATATTAAATAAACAGCCTTCTGACACACATATACAGGTGAAAGCTTTTTTTTTGTTTGTTTGGCATTCACTAAAAATGAAGATTTTTTTTTAAAAAAGGTGAAAAAGTGAGCAAACTTTTGCATGAATGTTTAAAAAAACGTATATTTTTTAAAATATATATATATACATATATATATATATTTTTTTTTTGAAAAGCTAATGTCACAGCCCAAACCTGCACATGTTTGGTATGTTACAAATGCTCTAGGAAACCATTTATCATGGCTTTGTGGTTTGTAATTTCTTATTTGATAAGGTGTTCTCCTTCATGTGGAGGAGACAGAATATATTGACATTGGCTTGTTAGGGAGCTGGGGGTCAGAGCACAGGATCAGCAATGATATAGCACTCAAGGGCCCACCAGTGGTAGCTTAGCAGCCCTGGGATTTGAACCCCTGACCTTCTGACCAGTAACCCAGAGCCTTTAACCATTGAACCACCACTACACCTAAATCCATGGCTCTGGTGCTGCAAACTGCTCTGCGAATGCAGATTTTGGATACAACCTGGGCAAACAAGTTGTATTCAAGTGTAACCTTAAGCACTAGTTCCACCTCATCTTGAATCCTTGTGTTTGTCATTTTTCCTTTTAGAACTTGTGTTTTTCCGCATTTCGCCATCTCTAACACAATAACTCAACGTTATTCTTGAGGCATTTGATGCAACAGTTTGTGACTTACTATCTGGTGCTCAAGAAAGCGTTTTCAATTCATTTTTGCATTTTCATGTGGACTGTTGATGTGGACATGATGGATTTTTTAAATGATGTTTTGAGAAATATCCATATAAACAATATGGAAGAATCCAGACAAAAAAAAAAAACAAACCAAATATCCTTCTACAGCTACTCTCTGCTGTCCTTTCTTTTAACTATTCCTCTTATCTTTATTATGAAGCCAGACAGCATAGTGAAAGTCAGAACATCTCCCAGTCTGCCTCTCAAGGAGTGTGTTCCTTAATCTCGATCGTGACTCCGAGCTCCCGCGTCTTTGCTCTGTTCTCCGCTGACAGCTCGTCGGATAAAAGCTAGGAGCTCTGGCAGGCTGCCTTGACAAGGGTGTCAGCTGTGCTTTGAATTATGCACGTTCAAGCCTTAATAAAGGGGCTTGGAATTGATCCTTTAAAGAAAAAGTAGAAGATGATGATGACAGAAAAGACAAAGGCCAGAAAGAGATGAAAAGAAGCGCGGCTCCTGTGAAGACGAAGGTCTATTCATACGCCGCTCTGCCATTAAATACTGTAGTGTTCATTCAGAGGGGGCATCTTCAACAATTAGCAGTGGAATGGAACATAGCCATGCACACACCATATGATGGGAAAATCTAGACCGTTCCTACAGTCAATCCAAAATTATTGGCACCCTTCAAGAGTTTTGGTAAAGATTGGTGGTCACCGGCTTACCGCCTCTCTTTCAAAAACTCTTAGATGCTATTTCCATAAAAATAAACTCTTCCTGAGATCAAACTACAAGATCTTCTGAACTTCAATTTTACCAAGCCTCATTGGAATCAAGTTTTGGAGGAATATGACCAACTTTAAGCTGTTCGTCCAACATGTTTGGTGAAAAATGCCAACTACATACGAAGAAAATCCATGAAATCCACACTGGAGGAGAATCAGTGATGCTTTGATAAGTATCAGGATATTTTAGCTCAAAACCTGGTTGCATCTGCCAGGATGTTAGGGCTGGGTTTATATTTGTTTTACCTGTGAGTATGCAAGATGGCTGCCATGTGTATCCTTCATTCATGTGTAGTACATACAGTAGAGACCCACATAACACGGGCAGTATAGTGACAACAGACCAAACGAACTAGAGATGGTTTAGAGTATCAACACAAACCAGTTTACAGTTAAAAACCTCTCAGATCAATCTTGTGGATCTTTTAGATTAGTAAATAATTTTAAAATGCAAGGTCATCGTTTGCGATTTGATCATGACGACAGTGGAAGGTTTTAAACAGAAGCTAAGACAGCTCGTCCAATAAAGCCATAAAGTGTACTAAAATATTTAGCATTAAAAATTTTATGCTAAACATTTTACAAGACAACATTAAACAACAGAATGGTGTAAAAGGAGGGTTTGGCTCTCTCTTGCCCTCTAATGCTTGTCTCTTTTAATTCTCTTGATGTATATAAGGTATGCAGGTGAGCATGTGAACAATGCTGTCATATGTCAAATGTAAGACTTAAGACAAAATGGCTGCCTCAGTCTCTGGATTTGAACCCTTTTGAAAACCTGAATTGTCTACATGCACAAATTCAAGAATATAAAGGCGATTAAATTGTTCTCCATGGAGGAGATAAGAAGATTATCTACAAATTTGTTAAACATTTCAGGAAGAGCCTCAGTGCTGTTCTTCTCTCCAGAGAAGATTCATTATCAGGGTGCTAATAATCATTTTGAAAGCAGTATTCTGCAGAAAATCCACACTTTAGCTCAGAGTTTTCAAACTTTTTCCTCATGTGGCCCACTTCCCAGTTTTCAGAGAACTTGTGTCCCCTCTGATGGGGCAAGTGAGCAAAGCAAAGCAAAGCAAACAAACTGCGTCTTTAATGACTGTCCCATTATCAGAGCATTAACATTATTAGGAAAATGTAAGATTCAACACTTAATTGTACACTTGTTTAATCTTTCTTTGGTCAAAATTCTATGCACTTTTTAACCATTTTCAGTGAACTCAGAACAGTCTCCATTTAGCTTGAGAGAAAGTGATGGCAGTGCATCAGCACACCTTTCAAGCACCTCGAGTATGGGCCAAAATATTACTACTTTGAAATGCAGGAAGGGGGCGGGGCTTCGATAGAGTGTCAGTATAAGGTGCATTAGGTAAGATTAGTCTCTTTTTTCAAGATTAGGTCTCTAAGGGTTTGGTATTTTTGACATTTGAATGATGAAGCTCCACCCCCAGGATCTTAGATGGCCAGTAGAGGGTCTATAAAATGACTGACAGGAGGCATATCCAAACACAAACATGTAGTCCAGACTGGAAGTCAGTTTTCCAAACGGGTTTTCTCAGCGACTTAATAAACTTTTGCTAAGGCTACGGCTTAACCCGTTTTTTCATCATGTTCTGCATATCTAAAATGACTATAAATGTTGTAAAAAAATAATAATATCAGAGTTCAAAAGACATGCACATCTATCGACTGGCTCATGTGGCATTTTTATTATGAAAAAACTCTCTTTTGGAGTATTTTGGAATACATTCCAGGGAGAAAAATTGAAATATTTTAGAGTCTCCTAGTAAAAAGATCCACTGAGACGTGATGGAGCTTTGCTGCTAACTTCAACGAGTGAATTTTTTCTTCTTTCCCTTAACCGAGACATTTTTATGCAAATCATAATGACAGGAATCAAAACTTAAATGCACCATGATGAGAAATATTTCAGTCTTGCTCCAGTCATATTGGAGAAAAAGCTGCCATGTTGTAATAGTGAAGATGTTACAAAACCACTAGAGCTTTAGTATGTATGTAATGTGATGTCATTTCCTTTTGTACATTTGGAATCTACAGAAATAACTCAGCATGCAGCATAAAGAACACGACACATCACCTTTTTTCTGCACAGTTAGGCATGATTTAAAGTAATTGCTATGAGCTGTTATTTTTTTTCCTTGCTGTGCTGCTAAAAGCTAGCTAGTCGCCTCACAGCACTTTGTGAAGATAAAATCCGGCACTCGTTGTCTGGGGTTTGCGATCGTGCTGCCTTGTTTGGCTGCGTTGGCGGTGGTTCTAATTAAAGCAAGAAACTTGTGCCTTATTATAGCGTGTTTGCTGCTGTATGCCTGCTACCGTGTGAATGGACTGAACAGCGAGATAATTATTGCCGTCTTCTCTGGAACACTCCTTTACTGTTTTATCAGTGGGAAGAAAGATGAAACACTGCCTCTGGAGACATTCAAATCCATCAGTAGAAAGTTTTTGGCAGTAGTATACCGAGATACAGCATGATGATGTACAGAAGTGTATGTACCTCAAGCATAAACATTGTGAGCCTTCATGGAAGTGAACCAAATAGTTATTACTATTTTATCTTAAATACTTATTTTTGGTTGTTTTATTATTATTATTTTAAAATTTCTATTACATTTTTATTTCCTCTATTTTCTGCTTCTTCCCTTATGCTGTTTTTTACCTTATAGTCACATACTTTTATTTATTTATTTATTTATTTATTTATTTATTTATTTATTTGCTTAAGAAATATTACGCAAAGAATGTTCCGGTAACTCAATATGCAAAATATTCCTATATTAAAGAAATTAAACACTATGTATCGTGCTGTTATAGGAAAATAACCAACGATGAACTGCTATTACTGAATCCACCCTGAAGTTGATTATTTTCCAATAACAGCACATCCCTAATTGTTTTATTGCTCTTATACCTCAGCACAATTTTCAATTCAACTTCATACCTTTTAGCCATTTCTAGTTACGTTTAATGCTGTAGAACATCCATGAAACAAGTTAGCACTTATGTGGAAACAGTCGTTCCCTCACCAGCCTCTGTTTTCCTCTGTCTCAAAGAATAAAAGAAAAAGAAAAAAACGCAGTTTGTCATGTTACTGAGAAAACTCCTCTGTCCTGAAGTTACAAAACTGTTACAAAACTGTGACACTGGAGACTCCTTCCATAAAGACTTCACATTTTTAATCCGTGTTAGATTCTGCAGAGCGTCCTCCATAGACGTCTCTGTGAATGAGCTGTTACTATAGAAATGATACCGTATTAGAACAAGTGCATTAATATAAGCCTGTGAAAACTGTGCACAGTACTTTCTGACCAATCAGAACCGTTTGTTTGTTGTTCCAGTGAAACAGCTCAAGTTTTGTGTTAAATAGACTGTCGTGTTAATCACTCACAGAGGTTCAGGAGTATTCCTTTATGTATAGAGGAGACGCATCTGTGTTCATATCTCATTAAATCGTAATTCCGTTACCTTGAGTGTCATTAGTTTTGTCTTTGAACGCTTTGAGGATGTGGTGTATTATTCTGTGTCGTTTTACAGACTATAGGTTGTACGCCTGGAGGCACTTTGGGATAATGAATCAGCGAGGCATTATGCATGAGACTCTGTTGCTTCTGTGTACGCGAGGCATCCAGGGAGGGCCTTTTTGATGAAGGGGAATAGAGTGAAACACCTCGCTCTTAAACACACCTCCCTGTGTCTTTCATGCTTCACTGGCCTTTGAGCTCTTCCTCACTTCCTCACTATCTCTATCTCTTTCTCCTCTCGTCTCTCACCTCATCCGGCGTGCGCCGCAAACCCAATCAACAGCTCCGGCTGCGAGCCTGCTAGCAAAATGGCTGACCTCTGAGCATGATAAAGAGAAAGCGAGAGAGGAAGGGAAGGATGAATGACAGAAAGGAGGCACAGGGTCAGACAGAGATGGAACACAAAATGAGAAGATGGAGGGTTTAGGCAAATGATGCTGCTGAAAGTAGAACGAAATAAGGAAAGAAGGAAAGAAAGAGGACATACAAGGGTATTTTTCACTCTTTTTTTTTTTTTGCCCGAGCACTCGGTAAACTCACAGCTGTATAAACAGCAGCACAGATGTTTGTGAAAACTTTTGGTGTTACGATAAGAGACTAAAAGGGAAAAAAAGAAAAAAAAAAAGAAGGAAAAAAAATGCAGTCATATTTCAGGTATTTCATCTGTTCCATTATCTGGCTGTCATAATGAGATCGGGGATTTTCAGACCAGACACCTATTTTCAATTTTCAGCTCCCTGAGTACGACGCCATCGATTTCACACTATAACCTGAGAACGAAAAAAAAAAAAAAAAACACCTTTAAGAGCAGTGCAAGTGCCTTTGCCTGAGGTGGATTTTTTTTTTTTTTTTAATAATCCAGATTTGCTCAACTCAAACGTCCTTGTCCATCTAACAAAAATATAATTTTCATCCTTTTTTATTTATTTATTTTTTTCAGATTTATTACGTGACTTACACCAAGCTGCTAAACACTTTCTTTTCCTTCTCAAGCCTGATGGAATTCTTTCTCCTCTTTTCATCTGACCACGTCTCACCTTTCAAAGTTCGAGCAATGAATTCAATTTCCGCAATCCCCCCTCTCCCTCCTCGTCAGAAAGGCCCTCGCTCCCCCATGGGGAATTGAAGGCTTTTTTCAACGGTGCCTTCTTTGTGCGACAAAGAAAACAGCATCACCACCTCACTTCTGCAACAAAACGCTCCTTTGTGTCAGAAGTGAAAGCCGGCCATAAAGGGATCTCCACTAGATGGCATGGCAGTGTCGCGTCCCATCTCTCCAGCAGGAACTCGCACACCTGCCCTGGAAAAGAGCAAAGCACAAAAAGAATGACAAAAAAAACTACACCACTCATACACTGGATGGGGATTTTTATCACATTTTAGAATATTCTTTCCATATTTGATAGTCAGAGACAGTAAAATTTCTCTAAATGGTACAGATGTAGGCAAAAATGTCTTTTTCACGTCATTTTTTCGCACATGATTATGTGAGGATATATGTAATCACATGTGGGAAATCACATAAAGGTGCATTTCAACATGCTATGTCCTGATTTGCACATGTGAACTCTGGTGAACACATGAATCGTTTGTAAAAGTAATCATCAATCATGAAAAAAAAAATTAATCATGTGTGGAGGTGTAGGGGGGGAATCACATGTGAAAATAAATGAATCATTTGAAAAAAAAATCACATGTAGAACATAAATAAATGAATCGTTTTGGGTAAAAATGGCATATGAACGTAAATGACTCATGTAGGAAAAAGAATCACATGACTGTATGTGTAAAAATATAACATGAAAAACAAAATAAATGAATCATATTAAAAAAAAAATCACATCTGAAAAATAAAAGAAATTAATCATTTAGGGAAAAGAATCACCTGAAAAAAATTAACCATGTGGGAAAAATCTTGAAATTAATTTCATGTAAAAAAAAAAAAAACAATAAAATAAATGAATTGCTTGTAAAATAAAAACAAAAAATCAGATGCGAAAAATAAATGAATCATCTATAAAAAAAAAAAATCAGATGTCAAAAATAATATTTGAAAAAATATCACGTGAAAACTAATGTGAATCATGTATAAAAAAATTATGTAAAAAAAATTATTTAAAAAATAAAATAATCAATAATGTAGAAATATGTACAAAAATAAAATAAAGGAATTATTTGGGGGAAAATGACGTGAAAATAATTTAATCATGTAGGGAAAAGAATCACATTTGAAAAATCATTTGAAAAAAAAGTGAAAAATAAAATAAATTTATCATATAATAAAAAAATCACGTGAATGCGCAAAATAATCACATGTAAATTTCATCAAGTGATTATTTACATGTGACTTTTCTGTGTGGATTATTATATCCGTCACAGTCCCACGAAAATGGCGGCGTGTCCTCAGTGACCCATGCACAGATGCCACAAAATGGCCTGAAATCTGCGTTTTCACTCTGCACATGTCTGCGTTCCCCCTAAGCAATCTTCTCACACTAGCTCTCTGATGCAAAAAAATGTAAACAGGCAAATATAAAGTATGCCAAATGACACCCTCTTCCTCATTTTCCATAACCATAACAATCCCGAACTGTCCGTTCGAATCATTCCGGAGAGCGCGGCATCCGGCTAAAGGCTATTTAATTTCACAGCTTATTCTCTGGTTGAAATTGATTCTGGCGAGGACCCGATCTGTGTGGCGGAATACAAATTCAGGCTTTCCACCGGCGTCAATCGAGTGGCAGCCTAATTTGAGATGAGCCATTTCATTAAAACAAGAAATGTAAAAGAAAAAAAAGAAAGAAAGAAAGAAAGAAAGCCGGACACTTGATTCGTTGTATCTGTAGAGGAGTGCTGTGGGATTATTAATGAATGGTTGAGAATTAAGTGTGTGCTGAACTGCATCAGCGATGATGCTTGTGGTTGTTATTTTAAAATGACCTTCCAGTGCTAACGAGAACTGTTCTGCACCGTGACTGACTGTGAAATATTTTAATAAGTAGTTGTTGTTTTTTGCCATCTTCTTTCCTAGGCTGAATATGATATACAGTCTTTTTCACACTTGTGTTTTTTCCTGACTCAGGGCCATTTGAGCTGAAAGTTCGGTCTGCTTGGTGAAATGAAGTGTGAAAGATGTTTTCGAGCTCGGGAGTGGTCCAGTGAACCAATTCCTGCTACTCAAACAGTGGTTTGGAGGTGTGAAACACTCTCCGTGCTGCATATCAACCATCGTGATTGGCTCGATTTGTTATGATACTTCCTGTTTTTTACTTTCAAGCCTACTTTCGCTGTTTGTGTGTTGGCAAAGAAAAATAACAGAAAGAAACAGCAAACAGATGAACCTACTTCCCACCATTTTGCAAAGGTGCCCATGCAAAAGTGACGTATGGAATTGCACAATCAATTAACACTTCAGAAGAATTCTTCTATGTGAAAGCAAACCTGCAGTTTTGAGCCCCGCCCCTAAAAGAGCCTAGAATTGGTCCCGGGTAGGGACTCGAGTATTCAGACCAAGCGCGAAAACGCCCTTAATAAATGAGTTCTTCAAGGTATTTTCCTATGTTATAAGGGTTTATATACTGTAGATCCTTTAATGCTTCCCCAGAACCTTTAGAGTGCCAGAACCCTTTTTATTTACAATCTCATATCACTTGAAACCTGTACCAATAGTTCCATAATTGCGGTTTCAAGCCAAATCAGCCAAGTCCAAATCAGAGTGAAATTGACACTTTGGTTCATTTGCTATTTGGTTTGGTTTCAGAAATTAAATGAACCAAAAAGCCAAATAAATAAATAAAATAATAAAAAGTTGGCATGGCTGAAAATTTATTCATTTAGAAATCACAAAGATCATAGGGCCAATCCTCAGTAAATGATTAGATAACTATATAAACAAGATGTTTAAAACATTTCGTGTGCCGCATCCAGCATTTATTTTCTCTTTTTGTTTGTTGGTCCAAATCTCCAGAACACATCACATTTCTTTTTAGCAGTTTAGTAGCTCGCATCTACAAAAAAAATAAAATAAAATAAAACGCTGAAACCCAAAACACACAGCGTGTTTGATTCACTTTCGGGAGTTGAGTCGATTCAGAGTTGGAAGGTGAAACTTGGAAGTGGACAGAGACCACCTCACTCACATGGTCTTGGACCTGGGTTTGATTGCTGTGTTCTCACCTGCCTAAAGAAAGACACTATTTTTTTCTTGACCAAAAATAAATTGAAATCTAAATAAAACACCAGCCCTATACTCAAAATTTTGACAAACAAAGCATGACTTTTTCTCCATCTTCGTGTGTTCAAATTTCAAATGAATTGAATGCAGAAACATGGTCAGAAAAGCAGACTTCCTAGATTGCAGCAACAGTTGAAGAACCCTGACAGGTAGCGAGGGGAGGGAGCGACAATGTCATTTTTATTTATTTTTCTCTGGATACTTTTCTATTAGAAAACTAAATGCTATGCAATATTTTTGCTGCCATCAGTCAAGGTCAATGTCAGCTCTTCGGCATTGTCTCTAATCAAGAAGGTCACAAAAAAACCCTCACTGAAACACAAACAGCCTATAAATATACTTCAAGTGTAACCACTCACTCATTACCCGCTCATCTCTGCGATTCCTCCTCGCATTCACAGCTGGCCCTTGACCACGACAATATGAAAAATTAAATAGACTAAAAGTAAACAAATATATATAAACAGACTAAAACTAACAATAAATAAACTAATACTCGAATTTCACTATGTATGGAATAAAACACTTGGAGATGTGCTGTTATAGGAAAATAATCCATGCTGGGGTGGTGTAATGTGGCCTGATGTGAAACAGAGTTACTGTTACGATCTTGAAGTTGATTGCTTTCCAATAACAGCACATCCTGAAGTGTTTTATTCCACTTATACTACAGCAATTTGCTAATGATTACATTTTTTAAATTTATTAATGAGTGACATGTCATACTTTCTATCCATTTATAGTTACCTTTAATATTGTGGAATGTCCATGCAACAAGTTCCTGTTATCACTTATGATATAACAGCTATAAACAGTAATTCCATCATTAATCTCTCTTTTTTTCTCTCTTGAAATTAATAAGACAAAAAATTGCAAGCACATTACTATAAATCTGTTGTTTATGTTACAAGGAGAACACCTTCTGATTCAAGAATTCAAAATGACTGTGGTATAAATTCTGGTATATATCACTCCCACATCTCTATTTACATAAGACATATATTTACATTGGTCTCCTTTTTGGAGTTACAAACGCACACTGACTCACACCTACACAAAGCCGGGAACACCGGCACGCCGTCTTTTTATCCCCTGAAAGCTAGTGACATTTGGGCCACGTCATTAGCTGATCAACCTCTGTGGGAGCAGGTTGGGGGGAGAGAGGAGGAAGAAGAGATGAGTGCGGGTCTGACTCACACTGTCAGGGCCACTTCTGCAGCGAGAATTTTAATAAAGCAACTCCTCAATGTGTCACAGCCGGCACTGGCCCTCTTCCCCGATATCTCACTCGCAATGACTTTATGTCCAAACGTCCCCGGCTGGGGTTCTCGCGTCAAGATAGTTGGAAACATTTTATCTACACTCCGAGGAACTCTTTTTTTTTTTATGAAAAGAACCCAGTCATGGCACGTCCCGCGGCACTTCTACGCTCCACGCTCGCTCCAGTTCAAGTGAAAGGAGGCGATGCACCGAATGACAAGTGTGTGAGGTCAGGGCGAGCGAGATCTGTCATGTCTGAGCCAGCAGGTTCAGCTTAATACTGATTAATGCTGCCCTGCTGCATGGCAGGTTCGGTCAACTTGTGTATGACGGCCAGAGAATAAATGAGAAGTACAAAAGTGAGCAGTCTGACTGTCGCCTTAGCTTATATCAGTGATTTGATTGATTGTGAATCATTAGGAAACCCTACTGGTTGTCCTCCAGGCCACGTTAATAATGCATCATGAAACAAAAGTAGGTCTCCTGAGAGCAAATCGTTTTGCATACTGGAATGCTATAATACATTTTATAAGAGTTTTATGTAAATGAACGCCATCTTGATGTATGACTTTTGTTTTCTTTTACGTAGTGTTAACCTCATCAGTAGGAATATTGCTCTGGATGGTTGCAACGATACACTATGTCTGTTAAACAACCACATCACTGAACTCTGATACTTAAAATAGTCCTTCTCCATCTCATCATCATTCATGGATTAACAATAGGCCCAAAATCACATATCGAACGGAGGCTACTACACAGAATCATATCGTATCTTCAGTGGTGTCTTCAAATATGGAGTCGTTGCCTTAAGAATCAAAATCACATCGTATTGTGTGGAAGCCTGAGGATTACAACGCTAGCTGCGACAATACGTCAATGCGTCCACTAAGTCTATGTTGAAATGCTGGTCTACCATGATAAACTCATCTCTTTTATGTTCAACTGATTTTCATTAAATGTTCTGTGGTAGAGATGTCAAACATTTCTGCATATCAGACAAGTGCCAGTAAAGCAGATCATAAATCTAAATAACCCCTGCCAGTCCTGATACACTGCAATCTATTATACTGCTGATAACTATTCAAAATAGCTATAATAGTAGCTAAATAATAATAAATCAGACTAGAGACCCCAAGACAGTTCTGTTTTAAAGTTGTATTCATTTACTAATTGATTTTTCTTTTTGTTCATGTTTTTATACAGAAGAAATTTCACAAGACTTAAGTCTCAAGTCAAAGTCAAATCCAAGTGGAGTCAATGTGCAGCTCAAGTGCGACTTCGAGTCTGAGTCCTTAACTCGAGTCCCCAGCTCTGCCACACACAAACACAGAAACACAACAAAGGTCATAAGACTAACCCTGTGTTCACAATAGCTGGTGACAAAGCGAAAGGCAATTGTTCATTTTCTATGTACGTGCATGACAGCGACAAAGTAACATATGAACTGAGATTTTCTCAACTTTATGCAAATTAGGTATGACACAGTAAAGCGACAAATCCAAACGACTGGCTCAGATGATTCCTCAGACCAATCTTATGATGCATGCATGAGGATTTCTTTTCCTCACTCACAACTTTAGTTCCTACCTGCAATTAGTTCCTATGTACTGTTTGACTCAGAAAAATGGAAGAAATAACCATGGTTTCATCTTATCCTGTCATGGAAGACTTCTCATTACATGTGTATAGAGACATTACAAAGAAAAATAAATCATGGAAGGAAGTAGCAGAGATCACTGATGCCTCTGGAGAGAGATTCTAGCTAGTACAGTTAGCTTGCACTGCTAATTTGCTAATAGTTAATACAAAGTCTGGCACGTAACATGTAAATCAAATGTCACACTGATTAATATGGTATTTAATATTGCACTAATCAGTGGGAAAACTGTTTGTTTGGTACCTCTGGTGAGGGTATGTACAGTACATACATTAGCTTGTGCTGCTAATCTGTTAATAAAGCTAATACAAAGCATACATACAAAACAACCAATTTTGACACCTTTTTCACTTTATTAAAATATTGCAATTTGTTTTTTACACACTTTAAAGAGAAAAAACTGGTATACTGTAGTAAATCGTAGGCTATATTTTGGTTATTACTTTTTCTCATTGGAAATAAAAATGTCGGACCGACAGTACACACCCACAAGCGCCGGCTATACGCCAATAAGAGATAAACTACGGGCAACAAGGGCAACTTATTGCTTGCTAGTGTTAGCACAGGGTAAGTGCTTTGGTTTCACTGATCCTGGTCAGTATCATGGTGGATCAGGAGCCTAACCTGGGATGGGACGCCTGTCCATCGCAAAGCACCACGTACACACACATTCACCACAAGGATTTTTTTAGGGGTTGCAAATCCCGTTTTTGGGAGGTGGGAGGTCACATGGGCATAACAATGTCTGTACGTTATACCTCTACTAGGACCTCGATAACTTACCTAAAAGCTCTAGAAGTGCTTTTAAACATTATTTATATTTTATTGTTGTGTGTTTTAAACTTGGACAATACTTGGTTGCGATTTGGTTTTGGCAAGAGAGCATTCTGCAGGGCCTCCCTACTCAAGAAAAAGCACAAAACCACCAATATTTCATCCAACTGTATATTTAATTTAAAGCATTTGGATGGAATATACTGTATATTACCAGGGTTTTTTCTACAAGTCCTTTTTTAGTAAGTAAAAGATGGCGTCTTTCCAAATGAGGGAACGTGCAGTTGGGAAAAATGACTGACATGACGGAGTTGGATTCCAGAGATACAGCGGTAATAATTGTAATAATGCACATCATCTTATGTAAATTGAATCCTGTCCAAAAAAAGGCTTAAGAGTATAAAACACATAAAATCTTCAAGTCTGTCACCACTGAAAACATTTTTCATGCTCTCCAGGTCTGGCTTATAAAAAAAGTAAATAGGTAACTGATCTCCACTTGCTTAGTGCTGTTGCTAATTGTATTTTTTGTCGCTTTGCATAGCTGTCTTATGCTCGTTATGGCTTATACCGCCTGCATTTCAACAAGCATCGGAGCAAACACTTTTTAAAAGCCTTTTTAAAAAAAAAAAAAAAAAAACTATTACTGTGGTACTAGATTATTTAACAGTATTATGTGTCTACCAGTCAGCTGAATTCATTTCTGCTACCAGGTATTCTATTATTTCTTAAAGTCTACATGTAGGCTGTTTAATGCAGCTGATGATTTTTTCTTACTGCTGCTTTATAAATTCACAGCGACCTTTTAAAACAGCGGGCATTCTCATCAGTTTATTGAGCTTGACAGAAGCTGTCAGAGTTTCAGCCACCGAAGTGAATGACAGAAAGAGATAGAGGCAGAGATGTAGAAAGAATGTGGATCCCTCATTCCCTTCCTCCCTCCCTCTCTCTTGGTCGCTTGCTCTGTCCATCAGCATGATGATAGGGAGCTGAAAAGGGAGCGAGATGAAGTGATACGCCGGTCTGAAAGAGGTAGAGCATGTGCGGCTGAGAGATAGCGGGAGACGGTGATGCGGCCAAGATGGAGGGAGATAAGGATGGACGGATAGAGAGAGAGGAACGGACAGCAGGTAGAGGACTGGAGGAACTCCTGTTTAGCAAAGGATAGCCTTGTGTAGCTGTACTGTAGCTCGCTCATAGCCATACATCGAGAGACAGAGAGAGAGCAAAAGAGAGAGAGAAGTGTGAGAAGTGGAAGGGACAGGAGGAAGACAGCTTTCGACATGTAATGAAAAGAAAAAGGGGAGAGCAGCAAGGAGAGTGAGGATGGAGAGAACTGCAGAGAGTTCATGATTGACAGCAAGAGAGACAGAGAGAGAGGTAACTAGAAGCAGTAGGGATAGAGAGCCTGCAACTCTGTAGTCCTTTTGTCCTCTTCTGTCATCAGTGCCCACACTGAGGGGGCCGCTGTGCCCGTATCCATTCATCCAAGCAGGCGAAGGGCAACATTCAGTTTTTTTGCTCATCAGGAGGGTTTGTGTGCAAGCGCGTGGGGGTGGGCAGCTGACGGGGGCTTCAGCGCCGCACTCTGGGGAAAATCCTCCCCCTCCGCCCACGCTCAAATAAGAGACGTCTCCCACTGCTATGTGTCACTCAGCCAGCCAACCAAGGACATCCAGGCACAAAATGTCTCAAGCCTGTCAAGAGTGACTGAGCTCCACTCACTTCTGCTGCTGGGGGCGAGCAGGTGGCATGCTCTCAGGGAATAAGAATCTTTTTGAAAAGGTTCGCTGGGTTCACTGACTTTGCTTCGATGCTTTTTACAAGAAAGAAGGATCTTCCATATCGGATATACGTAGACTACACGAGTTTCAAATTATTTAGGTTCATGAGGGAGGAAGTCAGATCATAGATAACTGAATACGAATATTACTTGGAATGAACAGATGATGCATTCTAGATTTGTAATCATTTGTAAATCTATGTGGTGTAAGAGGAATAAAACACTTCAGGATGTGATGTTATAGGGAAATGATCAATTTTGGGCTGGTAACAGTAACTCCGCTTCATCACATCACCCCCTCGTTGAATATTTTCCTACAACACAGTGTTTTATTGCATACAAAAAGAATATTACTACATTCCATGAGGCTTTCTGTTGGTCATTATTATCATAATTATCCATCCATCCATTCTCTGTACCGCATATCCTACACAGGGTCGCGGGGGAACCTAGGGCCTATTCCTGGGGACCCGGTGCACAAGGCAGGGGACATCCTGGGCAGGGTGCCAATCCATTGCAGGGAACAGTCACACACACACTCACGCACACACCCACTCACACACTACAGACAATTTGGAAATGCCAAACAGCCTAAAACGCGTGTCTTTGGACTGGAGGAGGAAACTGGAATACCTGGAGGAAACCCCTGAAGCACGGGGAGGACATGCAAACTCCAGGTATGCAGGGTGGAGGTGAGATTCGAACCCCCAACCTTGGAGGTGTGAGGCAGCAGTGCTAAACACTAAGCCACTGTGCCCCCCTAACATAATAATCATAACTAATAATCAACAATCAGGATTATCACCTAATGCAAGAAAATCAATAAAATAACATCGAGCAAGCAAGGGATTTGTATCTATAATTAAATTTTCTTGCTTGTGGCATTGTTCCTTTTGTCCGTCTCTTCCATTAAATAATGAAACCCTTATCTGGGGAAAAATCCTGTGGCTATGTTCACGACACGTGTTATGTTTTTTACAGAGTGTAGTCCCGCGCTGTCTTCTCCCTCAGGCCTAGTTAGGCTGTCTAGTGCATGTCAGCAGTGAAAGAAAGAGTCATGTCTCGGTGGACAGACATGAGCGAGGCTAGCTTCAGATCTCCAACAAGCGCTGACATTAATTACATAGCTGACACCAGAATACACAGAACATATATCTCTTCAGGCAGCTGGATTTAGCAAATGCAGCCGGCTAGCATGCGACGTATCATCATGCGTCTTAATTAATGGCCCAACGCTTGAACGTTCCAGTTCCAGAGAAGAAGCTAGCTGTCACTGTTGTTTATTCATGATGTTGGCCTGTTTTTTTTTTTCTCTCTCTTGTGTGAAAGCACTGTCACCCAATTAGCTTTGAGTGATCATCGCAGGAAAACACAAATGACATACACTCAGAGGAAAAAGACTTTGCGGAAAGGATACAAACATCGATATGGACAATTTACATATTAACAGTTACATATTAACATGAAACTCATTTGTTAAATAGGAAGATGTCACCACAATGACATATTAACATAATCAGAATATTTATTTGATTGCTAACTGTAGTCAGTCACAGGTTTCCTGACTAAACAATGCCTTACTCACAGGTGGACACTTGCAGCTTATGAAGGCAACCCAAGATCTGTGTGATAAAATCATTCAATCAAACCAGACCAGGAACTCCAAGACTTGACATTATACCCTCCCAGTTTAATAAAATAACTACCAAAATCATACAATATATTGTAACATTTTTAACAAGGTGTTAAAACACAATTTTCCTAATTACTTATTTCTTAAATGGTCTCACCTTAGTACACATATTGTCATAAATAAAGAAAACCCATGAACATTATATGTTTTATGCCTTAGTGTAATTACTGTTTCTACTAATACACCATTTCACTTGTTAATTAACTACATCTGAATCATAAAAACATCCCACAATTGATTTCTACTAGACTATGCATTTAGAGTTTACTTCTTTTTGCATTAATGAACCTTAAGCTTACCTCTGCAGCTTGCAGAACTATTATATAATTAATCAAAAAAGAAATCAACCCATCTGTTCAAGCAGCAAATTGCAGGACAAGAGTGGACCAGGAAACAGAGATGAATTGGCTTATCACATGACAACATGAGTGTGGAAAGTGAGTAAATTGCCTTAAAGTTCACCGGTAAGAAGGGGTGAGGGGAGAGTAGAGCTAAAAACATCCTCATACAACTCACATCATTAGTCAGAAATACAGTGACAGAAAAATGACGAATAAACCTTTACCAAGTGTGAGCAGAAATGGAGCACGCAGACCCGGTGCTAAATAAATGATTCAATAATTATATAAATAACCATTTAAAAATATTTTGTGTACTATATCAAGAGGTTTTTTTCCTTCAGTCTCCAGAACTCACAGCATTTCTACAGCTCTGTCCGTTTATAGTTCCCATCTACAAGAAAAGCTGCAACCCATGCCACATGCCATCGAGTCGAATCACTTTCTCACTGCGCTCGAGTTCACCTCACTCGGACGCTCTCGGACCCGAGAACCACACTGAGGAGAACACACCAGAGTTCTATTCAAACACACTAAACATTGCGTATGTGAAAGACCCCTGAATGAATGTATATGGGGGTAAGTTTTGCTATAGACAGCTGATAATTGCAAAAACGACAAAAGTGTCACGTTTGGGCCATAAATTGTGTGCATTCTGCTGACGTTTGTGTGCTATCTGAATTGTTGCACAAGCATCTCTCCCGAGTGCTTGCGCTTATCATGGCTCCCTTCGGGGATTTCCGTGTTGCTTTTCTAATGAATAGCTTGGCCCGATAAGGCCTATTTGTCTGTTTGTTGCCTTTCCTAATGTGTGCCTGTCTATTCAATATCCATTAGTGCCTGGCTCTCGCACTCAGCATCCAAATGCGAAGTGACAAAAACACCTTGATGTGGAGTTTGTTTGCTCGCGTTTGCTGCTCGCTTTTGTTTGGGTTTAAGACACACGTCCATCTTTGTTAAGGCAGCTAATTGCTTCCATGGTGGCGCCGCTAGCTTGGTCTGTCTGGCTGTTGATAAAGTATTGATTGTCTGTCCGCTGGGAGGAGGAAAGAGCAGGAGAGGTTAGCAAGGATGAAAGGGATTTAGGTGTTTTGGACTTGTTCCCACCTACAGCACAAATACGTTCTGACTGCAATCAAGGCAGAGGGAAAGAACTAAACTAAACTAAACTAAACTGCCGAGGTACTCAGAGTTTTCTAACTGTTTTGTGCAAGGCTTGAATTTAACAAAACAAAAAAAGAGTGGGTAAATGTCAGCTTATACTTATGCATGTTAACCTATTACAATTACCAAAAGCAAAATATCTTTATAACAGCTGATATATATTGGAATAATCTTTTATAAATGTTTATGGCGGTTTATGTCCCTTGCAATGAATCACTAAAGTAGGTTGTATGTAGCCTTATGAAAAGGGTAAAGGGTAAAGGGTTTCTGGTCATTTCAAATTGTAATGTGCGGTGAGTGAAGGCAGGATTCAAGTGCGGGTGCTTGGCATGATATTTATTTAGAGCAATCCATAAATCATTGTCAGAATACATAGACGGGAGTTCGGTACACAGCTAGACAGCAATGAAAACTAGGGTATTCCATAATCAAAGTCCAAAACAGGCAAAGGTCAACAAAGAAATCAAGTCTTGTAAAATAAGGATTGCATGAAATGCACAATAAGACTTCTTAAAGATACTATGACACAACAGGGTATAAATAGCCAAACTAATCAAGGACTAAACACAGAACGGGTGAACACAATAGAGCAACTAACTAAAGACAGGACAGGGGCGGATACAGGCCCAAAACAGAAACCTAATCACATTGCAATGTTAATAAAAGCACAAATGACTTGTCATCCTGGCAGCTACAATGCATGCTGAAAGGGAGATTTCATGACACAGCCCTGATGTTGATGTTGTTTGCTGAAATGAAACTCCTGTGTGGAGCTTCAACCAACTTTAAACTTTTGGACTTCTTTGAAATTGTTTTGGCCAAGATAATACCGTTTGACCTAAAGGGGAAAGAGTTTTAGATTGCCTTGTGTTGGGTTAACACAGGGCTGTAACTCGGGGGTCATAACATCCAATAATGAAGGAATTATTGGAATTACCTGAAGATCTTTTTTTCTGGCAAATACTATATAAGAACCAGGAGGAGACCAAAACCAATCCTGATCTCGCAGCATGTATTCTTTACTGCTTCTCTGCCCTTATCTCAAATTCCGTATCATCAAATCTCTCGATACTCCTGCACCAGGAATATCTGGTGTTATAAGGGGAAAGAGAGCGATAAAGAGATAGGCAGAAAGGGGAAGAGGGGAAGAGGAGGACAGGTTTCATCACGCCATGAGAGAGGATCTGGCTGTGAGCGCAGAGGGGAAGCGACATGCTGAGACCAAAGACCACCTAACAGGGTTTGATAACTACACACATGCATGCTCCACACATCCAGCTCCATAGGGAGATCAGGGGGCAGGAGACGTAACTGTAGCGATGGATGTTGCTTTTATTTACGCGCCAGTGTTGGGGTCAGGCAGAGTTAGCGTCTGACATTAGCGAGGGTTTGTGCGTTGGAGAGCAACAGTGGGCACTGGCATTTGTCTATGCTGTGAGTCAAGGAGCGGTGTGACGTTCTTGTTGCCGGGGGGATACGGTGACCTTAGCAAGACCATCCTTCAGCGGTAATGGGGAAACAGTAGTCGCAGACTCGCGTTATAAACATCTTAAAAGAGCAAGTTCTTTTATCAGAAACAAACCACTATTGTCCTTATAGTCTGTGCTCAGTGGGAGAATTCGAAACGATTCAGGGGTTAGCAATAGATCTCGGAATGAAGAGATTGTGTACGGATACTAATACAGATATCTATCATCAATGGTTTGCTCCAGCAGTCTGATCTAAACACTGCCTTACTCAGCTCCAAAATAAAACCATAGTTCTACCATACGTCTTTTTTATTTTTATTTATAGAGCTCCGCTCTTTAAATGAACATTTTCCATGATACCAGTGAAGCAGAATGAAGTGCTGGTTGAAGGACCCCATTTTGACCCCACTACGTCCCAGCTTCTTAATAGATCTTACGAGTAGAATATAAAATATTATTTGGCGGTTATTGTTATCAGCTACCAACAACGGGCATCATTTATCAAGCTGGATACAAATGGATTTATTCATAAATCGTTTGTAGGGGTGTTTACACAAGATATTTGGTATTCATGAAAATTCCAGAAATTCTGAAAATGTTTGTATCTTATTCCTGCTCCTGAGTGTGTGTAAATTTACACATGGAAATCTCAACTTGATCGACTTCAAATCATAATTTGCATGGATTACTGCACTTTTATATCTGGAATATACTGTCGAGTTTAAATTGCTTATTTTTATTATTTTTACAGCACTCAGCAGACACCCTTGTCCAGAGCGAGTTATAGAAGATCAGAAACACAACCTCATACCTCAGCTGATGGAGAAATTAACATTTGTTTATTATTATTAATAATGACACTTTTATATATATATATATATATATATATATATATATATATATATATATATATATATATATATATAAAATTATAATAATATATAATTAATTAATAATTAATTAATAAATAATTATAATATATAATAATTATTAAAAATCTGTCACTTTTGTCTTTCAGCCTTTACTCGGATTGTTCATTTCGTGCTCCCAGCTGTCTGTGCCCTTTTATGGAGTTTTGTGGGCATCACTATATGCAAATGAGCTGTGTCGGGATGAGTATATAAGAAAAGTAAGAAACTCTAAAAAAAAAAAAAGTTAAAAAAAAATAAAAATTATAAATAAAAACTTCTGATTTACCCCAAGCCCACTTCCAGTTCAAGTCCAAATACAGATATTTGCAGCACTAATAAAGAGAAAGTCTAGCTTACCTAACAAGGTTTTCCCAAATTACTTTAAAAACTAAAAAAGCATTAAAAAAAAGGAGAAGGAAGTTAATCTTAACCTGACAGACACCCAGATGATTTGTTGATTCCCTAGTTAATTAGCCAGCCATTAATTAATCAAGCGTACCAACAATGACTGTTAAGTCAAACCTTTAGAAAACTATTACTATAACTTACTGTTTCATTAGCTTTACATTTTCACTAATTAGCTGCTTTAATAGAGTCATTTGTTTTTTGTAGATGTCCAAGAAGCTACTAAATATGGCCTAGAAACATCTCTATGCCAAGATCTGTAAATAACTGCTAGCAAATTAGTGCTGTCAAGGTTAAACATGAGGAGGATTTCAGTGTCTGAGGCACAATTTGAATATTCGTAATGATTCTCACAATCACCTGATTGGTCAGAAAGTGTTGATTAATTTTCTATGACTATAACAGCAGCTCTGACAGTAGTGCAGCTGCAAATCACAGGGTTATATTAATGCTTGTTTCTAATATGTTATCATTTCTATAGTAACATCTCATTCACAGGCGGAGCTCCATGTAATCTAAGAAAGACTAATAATAAAGAGATTAAAAATGTGTCATTATTTAACAGTATATGGTGAGGAGACATGTATGTAACAGTTATGGAAGGAGATAAATGTACAGTGTCCGGGCATTGTAAAAGTTTTTCCCCCACAGGAAAGTCTTTTTGCTTGCTAACATAACAATTTTTTTTGTCTTTACTTCAAAAGAGAGAAAAAGAGAGTCTAGTGAGGGACAACTGTTTACAACTGCAAATTAATTTTTGTAAATTTACCGTGATATTAGAAGAAAAAAACACTTCGGGATGTGTTGTTATAGGAAAATTAGCAAGTTCAGGGAACAGTAACTCTGCTTTGGGTTGGTCGTTGATTATTTTCCTATAACAGCACTACAGGGAAGGTTTTATTTCTTGCATAGACAAAGCAGTTAAAACATATCATTTGAAACATGTCATCTAGGTGCGCTGGGTAATTTAATAAGTAAAGCATCCCTAATTAGATTTTTTTTTTAAGTAATGAGAAAGTCTTTATCATGATGTTATTAAATTTATCCCAAATATTAATCTAGATAATTGTAATCAACCTTTTTATAGCCAGTGGGACATTAAATTTCAATCCTGTCTGATATCGAATGATAAATATTCAAAGAAAGGGACATGTTTAATGATATGGCATCAGTAGTGTAAAGCATATGCACATTATCCAGTATGAGTGTGTGTGTCTGTTGCTGTTGTGTGAACAAGAGCAAACACACACACACACACACACACACACATAAAGATGATACACTGATCTCCTGCTAGAGTAATACATGAGGATCGGCCCTGTGACAAAATTAAAGTGAATGGGCAACGGAGGCCAAACCTTTGATGCCATTTATACACACACAAACACCTCTCTCACTCTTTCAATCTCAATCTGTCTGGATGACACTAAGGCCCACACACACACACACACACACACACACACACACACACACACACACATACTGCTCCACTCCCCTTGGAAAGTCATAGGCCCTGTTAGAATCCCATCAGAGTAACAGGTCGAGAGGGTCAATTATTTACAGCGTCAAGCCCAGATTGCAATTACGCGCACCGAGCGTGCTCACAAGACCAGCGAGGAGCAGGAGAATAGCTTGGGATGAGCTGTGATGCGATACCTCCATCCTCCTCCTCCTCCTCTTCCTCCCCTCCATACACCACCCCTCCTCCCCAACCCCAGACTCCCTTCTCCAGTGATTGCAATGTGCCTGAGCCTCCAGTGTGGCTAACACTTGTAGAAATTACCTGACAGAACCAATATAATGTTATTACCCAGCCACGTGCATCCAGCTGTCTCACCACGAGTCTCGTCCCTGCAATATTGGAGCATCGCTTCTCGCCACCCCGCCCCAATTTATTTCCTCCAAATGAAAATGAATTATGCATTTTCCAGTGTCACTCTCGAATATAAACCAGCACTGCACAGCGGCCTGCTTCTATTACCAGCCGAGCATATGGGGCAGAGCTGTGTGAGTGAGACAGCGAGTTTTAAAACTATAAACTGGATGTAGGTTTTACCAATTTTTCCTGTAGCTGTTGCACAGTTTCAATGTTCTAATGGCTAATGTTGCTTGCTGAATTGAGATTTGCAACTCAACATGATATAATTGAGAGAAAAAGGCTTACATGATGAAGGATGGTGCAGATTTCTTTATTTCCAGCTATTGAACATAAGGTCTAGCTTCAGCAATAATTCATTCACATAATTTAAATATAATAATAATAAACATTAAACATCCAATCATTGATATGGTGAAGTTTTCTGTAAGGAGATGTTTATTTATGGAACATTCATGGAAGGAGTCTCCAGTGTCAGCGCTTTGTTACAGTATGTAGTTTTCCAACACGTAAAAAGTAAAATCCAGTTTACTTTTTCTGGTTTCTCAGTAACATGACAAGAAAAAAAAAGAGAGAAAAAAAATGACTGTTTATAGCTGCGATAACATAAGTGAGAACAGGAACTAACTTGTTTGGCAGACATTCCACATTAAATGTAAATATAAATGGATAAAAAGAAGGGTTCTTGTTTAATAAATAAAAAAAAATATTATAAAAACTTATAATAAAAGTTATACATAAATACCACAATGCAAAGAGCTGTGGTGTAAGAGGAACAAAATAGTTTATGACGTGATATTATGAATCTGAAGAATGATGGGGATTTCTTTATTAGCTATCTAATGCGATTAGCTGGGCCTTTTGAGGTGTAGCTTCAGGCTACCAGATAAGGATAAAGCTTGTTATCTGGATTTCAAAGCCCTTATCCTTTTTCTTTTCCAGCATTCCATCAGTCTAACATCTCAGTTCAGTATAGAAACAACCTTTGCATAATAATAAAATTAAGAAAAGATGACGTTTTGCACATTTATGTAGCTATGACTACAATAAGCTATTAGCTATTAGTAAAATAATTTAGCAATCTTACTGAGGGCTTAAATATTCAATTTTGTCCAAAGGAATGAGCAAACTTTCATTTAAGTGCAAAAAATAAGGTATACTATCATAAGTTTTGGCAGATATATTCCCATAATTTCATAACCATTGATTAACTTAGTGCAAAGCAACATATTTATTTATTTATTTATTGAAAAGGTTCAGTTAATATCAGGGCTGTTTCTAGCTTTAAGCTGTACAAGCAGTTGCTTAGGGCACCCGAGCCACCAGGGGGCTAATTAAAGAACACCACATACTTTTTATCTGTTTATAGTTTCATTTAATGTTGTGGAACATCTACGAGACAAGTCAGTTCCTGTTATCACTTACAGAAGCTATAAAGAGCTATTATTAATAGGACAGATTATCAGGAGCATCCACCTTTCAAGTCCCTGTGAATGAGCTGTTACTACAGAAATAATAATGTATTAGAAGGAGTGCTATATAAACCTGTGATTTGCAGCTGCACTACAGTCAGAGCTGGTCAATTACTCAGCCCTGCTTCAATAATCATCATATATTCATATAGCTTCCTTATTGCTATGTGAATTAATACACAAGCACACCCGGCTGTTGCTAGAGAAATCTTCACTGGATATTTAAAAAAAAAAAAAAACTGATGAGAAAAAAAAAATGTTTCAAATAAACTTTGTTTAGTTTATTATACATTTCACAATGTTTCGGTTTCAAACACTCATAGTATGTATTACAACACTCATTCTCTCTCACTATCTCTCTCTGTTTCATACACAGGAATACACATGCTCATTAGAACATACATGGTCTCATCACTGTCATCAGTACAGGCTGGACATGCACGTCCAAATGCATAATATCGTTCATTATTGCCTCTCTGTGCAACAAATATTCATCGCAAGGTCACCCCACATCCGGCACACTTGCACATTCCTGTCACATTCCCCATAATCCGGAGCCTGCAATACAAACACGTTCAACTTGGCCCGTAACAAGGCTTTTTGTAATACCCAGCGGGGTGTTTAGTATTCCCTCCGACACGCGTCCTTGAATCCCTATTCCCAGAGCTTCTCTTTTGAATGGCACTGGATGAGCCAGGAAATTCTCACATGCTAACTGAACTAGTGGGGGAGAAAAGGGAGGCAGGAGAATGACTTGGCCACTCTTTTTTTCAGTCATTGAATTGGAGCGCTATTATCTGTCTTTAAGCCAATGAATGGAGTGCAGCGAGCCACCATACCATCATAATAATAAGAAATGTAGATGAGATGGTGGTGTATGTGGGTTTGGGTGGTCAGTGAGCTTTTGCATCTATTAGGCCACTTGCAGAGCAAGTCCGAATCCGAGAGAAATTGATACTTCTGGTTTGTTTGCTATTTGGTTGGGTTTGGTCTCGGACTGATTGTAATTAAAACCAAAAAGTGAAAAAAAATTGGCTGAAGGACATGTAGAGCCATGGACACATACGAGAGACATGGAAACATACTCGTAAAATAGTCAAAAAATCATAAATCTATTAAAATTAATTCTGATTTTAGTCTTGTAAAATCAGAAAAATCACTCACAGTGAGGACACTGAGTTAATAATAAATAAACAATTAAATAATTATATATACTGTATTTTCTGTTTTTCTTTTGTTCATTAATCCAGATCTCCAGAGCACATGGCATTTCTGCAGTGTTACAGCTCTGTCCTTTGGCTCAGTTTAGCAGCTTGCATCTACAAAACCCTGCCACAAGAACCACACTGAGGGGAAGAACACATCACGGTTCCATTCAAATGGAATAAATGTTACATGTATGAAAGCACTCTAAGTAGCTGTTATAGCTGTAGGATCACCGATCACCGAAAGATGACTTTCTAAGATGTCCAAACTATTGTGCTTAATCATCTCTCTGAAATATCTGCAGGGTCTCCCCCTGACAAAACACCTCACCTTTAATGTTTTTTTTGGGAGACGCTCAGACACAGGAAATAGATCAACACCAGGATGCAAACGACGTTGTCAAGGCGAGCCATTTTGATTTACGCCAAGGCGAAGGTGTCTTGTTTTGCGTGGCCACAGGGCGAACAGGGATACAGGACACATTATATGACAGCAGTGCCACAGGCTATCGGAGTGTGAAATCGTGTGGAGGTTATCCCATTCTGCTTCATTTAGCAACGCATGGCCCCATCTCTCATTTTTGACAACCACTGAAAACGTGCCGGGATGCTTGCCTAGCCATGTTGGGGGGAGGGGGGGATTGGGGGGTGGCTGTGGGGGTTTAAGATGTGTGGTGTTGCAAGCTGGTCAAAGTGTGTAGAAAGAAGTTGCAGAAGAGGGTTTGTGGGTGATGGCAGGAGTGTTGGGGGAAGCAGAGGGGGGATGTTGTGTCGCATCTGGAGTAGGATTTTAATAAAGCCAGCCGCTGCCATGGAAACAGAGGGAGAGGCACCCGATCCACCACGAAGGGAGAAACCCCAAGGAGCACAGTGAGCCCACTCTCCTATCTCTCGCTCTCTGTTACCAAGCATGGCAAATGGCCCATTGCCTTCGACCCGTGAGGAAACAGGCACTTTGCCAGAGAAGGGGGCCAGATAAGGGTGCGTAAAATTGGCTCTAGCTTTCAGGGGAAAAAAGAGGGGCAAATGTGCAACCTAGTCCTCCATGAAAGGAATTTCACACACTCTATCCTCTATTGCATTCTGGTGCATGGTCCATGCACCATGACTGCTTTTTCCTGTGGTTAGAATCCGCACTTGCAGAGACGGGGGCCAAGAACAAAAGGGGCACAGCAGAAAATCGAGCAGAAAACCGTGTCTCCAGCATACAGCTGTGGGATAGAGAGAGAAGAAGCACTGTGCATGATGGAATTATGTGGCACCATATCTCTCAGGTCCAACCTTCTTTTCAGTTTGTTGGATTCTCAAAAACAAAAAAAACACCTGCACTCCCCTCCACCTGCCTGAATCCTTAACGGATTACTGCTCGATTCACTTGGTTAACTCCTCACACTAGGGTTTTTTTATATTCATGTAACACATCTTCTGAAGGAAGCCTCACTTACACAGGCCTCATCGTGCCTCCTCTGTAGCCGCTGCCTTTCAAGTGACACCAAGCTGATGAAAGTGGATGAAAGAAAGGGAGGCGGAGAGGCGGAGGAGGAGAAAGCCGGAGCAGAGAGAAAGTATTGCGGAATGAAAGAGAACTTGTCTCCCCAGAGGGGGGTTTCCCTCACGGCTGGCGTGTGAAGAGAATGTCCCCAAGTGATTTATGGGAAATTTACACATTTGAGTGCGGGTGTGAAAATGCCCCTCGGCCCACATGAAAGATTGGGCTTTAATATCTGACTAATACAACACCGTAATGAGATCCTATTCTTGCCTTTGCCTTTCTGTCTGTTTATTAGAGAAGTGATGAAAGAATCTGACAGTGCGAGAGTGTGGGCTCATATTTATCCAAGCAGTGGCTTGAAAATTGCTTCCATGCAAATGCATTTGTCGGGTGAAGCGTAGGCCTAATGCCTCTAGGTACGCTCTCCCGCAAAAACAGCGAAGAAGATGCAGAACGTATGCCATCCAGTTACTTGTTGGAATACATCAACCGCTGCAGTTTTATTGTTTACAAATGAACCTTTCAACTGTAGCATTTCAGTAAACAACTATGGTTCTTTCCGAAGGGCTGCTGGATTTCACACTTAGGTCAGTTTCACATATGAGTTTTTTCCGGACTTGAGTTCAGTATGTTTGAGCTGTTTTCGAGGTCAGGAGTGGTCTAGAGAACGAATACGTGGTCCTCTTGAAACTAGTAGTCTGGGGCTCACTTCACCCAGACAGTCCCTCTCAGGTATGGAAGCTATTTGCTCTTGTGCAGCATGCCACATATTACGATTGATTCAACTTGTCAGGTTACTTCCTGTTTTAAATTTGGTGATGGCAGGTAAAGGGTTGTTATGGTCAACAGATGAGACGGAACACCTTATTGGCATATAAAACAAGCCATTCATAGGACTGGAGTGAGTGCTTGCACTGAGAACATTGTGGGGCATTGTGTCGGCCTGCATAGTTAAAAATCTTATGACTTTATGAAATCTTAAAGAGAACAGCTACAGGTATTCCAGCACAATGATATTCCTTGCATCCAAAAAGTGCTGTTCTTCACGTTTTGCTTTTTTTTTTTTTGAGAGGGGGATTTTTTCTCCCTAATTTAGTCACACCCATCAGTTATGTCTAACCTATCATACTATTACCAACCCAGGAGGTTGAAGGGTATCACGTGCTTCCTCCGAGACACATGAAACCAGCCAACTGCATCTTTTTGAACTGTTGCTCATGCTGTGTCACAGGGTGGTGTAATATACTTACATGAAAGGAATATCCACCCCCTTCTACATGCATGAGCTCACAGGTGCCTGTGATTGGCTAGTGTCTCCATGATAGATAAGGGAGAGAGAGTATGCCACCCCTTCCATGGCCAGTTTTCTCTCTTGGAGTCCTGACCATGGATGGCTGTGGCATCATCAGGATTCAAACTTGTGATCTCCAAATGATAGGATGAAGGCTTTTCAGCTGTGCCACTTGGAAGCCCAGAAAATAAATAAATAAATAAATAAAAATAGCAACTGTGTGCGCAAATGTGAGATACAGAATTACGCAATCAATCCATGGTTCTGAAGGAATTTCCCTATGTTAAAGCAAACCTGTGATTCGAAGCCCTGCCCCCAAACAAGCCCAGAATTGGTCATGGGTACATTCAGGCCAAGTGTGAAAATGTTCTTAGAACCATTCATGCTGCTGGTATTGCTGTTAAGCAGTGCCAAGAAATGTCAAAAGTCAAAATGAACCTGGAGTGTCAGTCCAGGTCCACTGCAATGGATTATTCTCACTTTATGCTGGTTTTTTTTTTGTCTTCTTGTGCTTACTGCTCCTCAGCGAGAAGTCTAGAACAGAAAGACGGTGGTTGATTGACTCCCTGACTCCTGCTGTGCTTTGACAACTGAAAGAAAAAGAGGCACTACAGGAAGTTCCTAAATATTCATAGTCATGCTCCTAAAATGAGCTAAAATGAGACAGACACCTGCCTAGCTGGTACTTTTCAAGGAATAAACATGCAATGGACTGGCTTCAGGTGGGGGTTGAAGATCCATCGCTGTGGCAACGCTCATTGTTCTGTAACTTGGATGCTGTAAGGAATGTATACTTTATAAACAGCTGTAGACAGTTATATTTCCTTCTTTTTCCAAAGTACACCAAAACAATGTTTTCATTTCACTGCAGGAGACTGACATGCTGAGCTTCAAAGATCCACCCATTTTTGGCACCCACAATTTAAGTACAGCAGCAGCTACAGTTTCTTTGAAGCAGAAAACAAAAGAAGATAACATGTTGCATATTGAAATGTGTCAAAATATTTTCTGTGGAATTAGCAAGATTGTTTAACAGTCAGTAGTGTGTGGCAGTCAGTACCGTATCCCAGTCAGTGGAGTATTTAATCAGCAGTGTGTCACCTCTGTCAGTGGTATGTCTCGATTAGTGTGCCTCAATTAACAGAGTACCCCAGTCAGCAGTGTATCCCAGTCAGCGGTGTCCAGGTCAACAGTGTATCCCAGTCAGTGGTGTGTCAAAGTCAGCAGTATGCAGACCACTCAATGGTATATCTCCCAGGCTGCAATGTGTCCTGGTCAGTAGTGACTCCTCCTCAGCGGTGGTCTAGAGTGTACCTCAGTCAGTAGTCATTCCCAGTCAACAGTGTACCCCTGTTAGTGATGTGTGGTGGTGTAATTGGTGGTATATTTCAGTCACTGATGTGTCTCAGTCAACAGTGTATTCCAGTCAGGGGTGTCTCCAAGTCAACAGTTTATCCCAGTCAGTGGTCTGTTGGCAGTATGTAGCCAAATCAAATGGTATGTATCCCAGTCAGCAGTGTATCATGGTCAGTGATGTCACCTTCTTAGCAGGGATTTACAGTGCACCGCAGTCTGTGGTGTTTCCCAGTCAACGATATACCTTTGTTAGTGATGTGTTGTGGTGTAATACATGGTATATTTCAGTCACTGATGTGTCTCGGTCAACAGAGTACCCCAGTCAACACTGTGTCCCAGTCAGCGATGTCCAGGTCAACAATGTATTTCAGTCAGTGGCGTGTCCACAGTATGTAGCCAAATCAATGGTATGTATCCCAGTTGTCAGTGTATCATGGTCAGTGATGTTCCCTTCTCAGCAGGGGTCTACAGTGTACCTCAGTCAGGGTTGTGTCTGGGACTACACTGTATTCCACTTACTTGTGTGTCCATGTCAACAGTATATCTCAGTCAGTGGTGTGCCCAGATCAGTGGTGTAGCTCACTTAATGGTATGGATTACATTCTTTAGTATATCCAAGTCAGTGGTGAGTCCCAGTCAATGGTGTAACGGTAATGGTAAAACCTGGACATCAGTGTCTCAGTCAACATTCCTGGTCAGTGGGACACCCCAGTCATTGGTGTGTTTTGTTTTTGTTTTTTTTATATTAGGACGTGCCCTTTCTAATCATCCTCAACTGTAAGTACTCCTGTCATTTATTTTTTTCTTTAGCTTGTTATCCACCTGATGCAGCTGTGCTTTCTGAATCTATCTTTAGACATCTGTCAGGCAGTAATGGAACAGAAAGGAAGGAAGTTGGCACATAGTGATTGTGCAGGTAGTTCACCATGAAGTGTGTAGTATCGATGCTGCGGGTGTCCAGAACTTCAGGGATAATGGCTACTTATTGGCTTCTTCATCACTGTCAGTTCCTTTTGCCTGACTGACCAGTGGTGCATTTGGTCAGCCACTAACCCAATCTATTCACAAAAGAAAAATCCAGAAAGCTCTTAATGCTTAATCAGAATAAAGTGTTGAATTAGGTGAAGATGTTCTCTGATAGAAAACTAGTTTGAAACAAACACTGTAATTTATCTATTGATTATTTTAATGAATAGACAATGTGTTCTACAAATACAGATATGAATAGGAGGTACACTATTTATTTTTTATTTGTTTGTTTGATTTTTTATTTTAAGAAACCTTGCCAGAAATGTTCACAGGACATCTGGTTGAGACTAGAGGTGTGCATCAGGACTGGGATCCCGAGGAACACAGCAGAAGCTGGAAGTTTTTACTTTCCCGTAGGTGTGGTCAGATATGAAGCTTGCTGGACAAAGAAAGACCAGCAATGCGTGATGTATTTACAGTGTTTACAGTCCATTGTTTCCGGGGACAGAGTGATAGGGTTTATATTTTAATTTAAAAAAAACTTCCACATCCACTTCAGGATGAAATCTGAATACAGGCACAGATAAGGATATTTGGAGCATTAAACAGTACAGATATAGATAGTGTCATAGACAGTGGAACCCACATGGGAAAAGTGGTTATAAAATGCCTGCACCATTGTGTTACCATCTTATCAGGAGCTGAAGAATGCACTGAATGATTCTAAGCTCAATCCTACTTTAATTAAATGGAAGCTGGGACCGGGAAGCCTTGGGCATAGTAGGTAAAGTGTGTGTGTCTGTGTGTGCGTGTGTGTGTGTGCAGCTCAATCGCTTCCTGCAGGAATCAAGTGCAGTGACAGGCACGTTCCCCCTATGACAGTTTTATTGCATCTCTAATCTATGTATACACAACAGCAGAAAGAAGGAGAGAGAGACAGAAAGAGAAAGAAAATCGTTCACCATCAATCCAGACACACTCGCACACACACATTCACACCCACACACGCAGAGTCCTGCAGGCTTGTCACCACTGTCAGTCATATCTCTGAAATGGGCATCGACACTTCGACAGTGACCAATAATGACTTTTTAATCATAATAACCACAATTCCCATGGGAGGTCACAAAGGGCCAGTTGCGATATTGTCTGACATTTCAGAAAAGCAAACTTTCTCATAAGACACGAAAACACATAGCACGTAGCGTAGAATATCACTCGGTTGCCCTTTTGTTGGAATTTGCGGATTTGTTTGATGCAGTGTAATTATTACGGGCTAAAATATCAGTTTCGGTCAAAGATCGAGGCATGATTGGCTGTGAATTAGCTTAACTAGGCAATCAGTCACACTGCCTGGACGCTAACAATGATCTGTCAGTGCACTAATATCACTTCTATTTGCATAATTCACATTTCAGACTCAAATTAGATCCGTGAAAGGGTCGGATGTTTTTGCATCAGACCTTCACTTATCACATCAGTGATCTGAGACCACTCTTATTTTTTTCCACGCTTATTTATAGGACTATGACTAGATCTGTTGCTTTATTGCAACAGAGTTTTTGAATACAGCTAGAACATATGTCAATGAGGAATGTCCAAACATATAGAGCTTCTACGCATACTCTCAGTGTTGTGTCATAAGATGGTACACGGATGAATATAAACGTTTACTGAAGCTGTTTGACGGCACTCTTGTAGTCTGTAAGGTTCCAGCAATTCTAGCAATAGAAAAATGCTTCTCGTTTTTTCTTAACATGACAGTGTATATGATAAAACAGCTGAATTGCCAGTATTGATATATACAACTACAATATTGTGGTGACATTTCAAATAGAATAATCCTCACATCATCCTCACATCATGTGTATGTAAACAGATCAAAGCTTTACTGCTTTGAAATTGATATTTGAGGGACATTAAAGTCCAAAAATCTGCCAAATGGACTGCATTTATTTAATCATTTATCAAAAGCCAATACTTTGACTCAGTCAGTGCTTACAAATTTCCAGCTGTTGAGAATGCCACATACTGTATAAAGCTCTGCCAAAAATCTGCCTAACACCATAATCAAGTTTGCAGATGACACCACAGTGGTTGGCCTTATCATCAGTGACGATGAAACAGCCGACAAGGACGAGGTCCAGCACCTGGTGGAGTGGTGTGCCAATAACAGTCTGGTCCTCAATACCCAAAAAAAACATGGAACTTATTGCAGACTTCTGACGGACCAAGAAGAGTCATGTATATACGTCTATTCACATAAATGGAGAAGAGGTGGAACACGTGGCTAGCTTCAAGTTCTTGGGAGTTCACATCTCCGATGATCTGACCTGGAGCATTAACTCCACTGCTGTGGTCAACAAGGCACAACAGCACCTTTTTTTCCTGAAGAGACTGAGGAAGGCTCACCTGTCTCCATAGATACTGGTGAACTTTTATCGCTGTACCATTGAGAGCATAATGACAAACTGCATGTCAGTGTGGTATGGCAACTGCTCAGTCGCCGAAAAGAAGGCTCTCCAGCGAGTGGTGAAAACTGCTCAAAATATCATTGGTGTCCAGCTCCCAACAATTACAGAAATCCACAATAAACACTGCCTGCCAAAGGTGAGAGGCATCATCAAGAACCCCTCTCATCTCAATCAGGGACTGTTTACCCTCTTCCCTTCAGGGAGGCGCTATAGGAGCCTGCACTGTCGCACCAGCTGGCTTAGGAATAGCTTCCTTCCCTCTGCTGTCACTCTTCTGAACTCTGCGCTAATGTGCTAACCCACCCCCAACACGTTCTTCACACACCCACGATGATGAATTCTCAAATCTGATTGGACAGGAGGTGTTGATTCATTTTCTATAACAGCAGCTCTGACAGTAGTGCAGCTGCAAATCACAGGTTTATATTAATGTGCTCATTCTAATACATTATCGTTTCTATAGCAACAGCTTAAATAGGGACTTGTATGCTGGATGATGTACATAATCTAAGCCTAATAATAAACAGATGTGTTAACAAATATGCTTTTATTTGAGAAGGAAAAAATTATTAATATACATTCACCGTCCAATTTATTAGAATCACCTGCTCATTTATGTAGTTATCCAATCAGCCAATCATGTGGCAGCAGCACAATGCATAATATCATGCAGATACAGGTCAAGAGCTTCAGTTAATGTTCACATCAAACATTAGAATTAGGAAAAAGTGCGATCTCTGTGACTTTATCCATAGCATGGATGTTGGTTCCAGATGGGCTGGTTTAAGTATTTTATAAACTGTCTCCTGGACAGTCTCAATGGAAATCTCCTGGAATTTTCACACACAACAGTCTCTAGAGTTTACACAGAATGGTGCGAAAAACATCCTGAGAGCGGAGGCTGAAACACCTTGTTGATGAGAGAGATCAGAGGAGAATGAGCAGACAGGTTTGAGCTGCCAGGAAGTCTATAGTAACTCAACTATGCACTCTTTACAACCGTGGTGAGCAGAAAAGTATCTCAGCCTGCACAACACATCAAGCCTTGAGATACAGGACAAGCTACAGCAGAAGACCACATCAGTTTCCACTCCTGTCAGCCAAGAGCAAGAATCAGAGGCTATCATGATGCCCATAAGTATACAGTTGAAGACTGGAAAAAGACCAGGTGATTTTTTTTCTAATCTTCAACTGTCCAGTTTTGGTGAGACTATGCCCATGATGATATGAGTTACTGTATCCTTCATGGCAGCTTAAAGTAATCTGGCCATTTTCCTCTGACCTCTCTTATCAACAAGGTGTTTCCACCCACAGAACTGTCACTCACTCAATGTTTTTTGTTTTTCACACCATTCTGTGTAAACTCTAGAGACTGTTGTGTGTGAAATTCCCAGGAGACCAGCAGTTTATGAAATACTCAAACCAGCCCATCTGGCAACAACATCCATGCCACGGTTAAAGTCACAGAAATAATTTTTTTTCTTCATTCTGATGTTTAATCTGAACATTAACTGAAGCTCCTGACTTGCATCTGCATGATTTTATGCATTGTGCTGCTGCCACATGATTGACTGATTGAATAACTACATGAATGAGCAGGTGTGCAGGTGTTCCTATTAAAGTGGACAGTGAGTGTTTTTATTGGTTTTTATAAGTTTTCTGTAAGAAGATGTTTATTTTACATTCATGGAAGGAGTCTGAAAAAGCGAGGTCCGTAAGACAAAGACTGTTTACAGCTGCTGTAATGTAAGAACTTGAACTTGCTTCATAGATTTTCCACAACACTAAATGTAGCTATAAGTGGATAAAAAGTGTGATATATCATTTTTTTTAATTAATAAAAATTGCCATGGTATAAGAGGAATAAAACTGACACTCTGTGTCATGCTTCTGAGTGGGTACGGTAACTCTGCTTCATCACGTTGATTATTTTCCTATAACAGCACGGAGCGTTTAACTCCTTACATATACGATGCTTATAAGTGACAGCATGTCAGTGGTAAAGGAGAATCAGTTGTCCAAATGAGAATGTGGATGTTTTAATCCCACTATAATTCAGATTCTACAGCTCCACATGTTCCCTGTCTACTCCATATTTGTATGACGTACCAGCCGAGGTGTATCAGTGGACTAAACAACACTCTGTGGCCACACATCAACATCAACACAGATGTGTTTACTCTTACCATCCCATCATTCCCACTGAGTATAAGCCACATCTAAATTAGTAGCAAAAAATATATTTTGCCCCAAAGCCACCCCCCCACCACCACCACCACCACCAAAAGCGAGGCATTTTCCCCTTCATTGGGCTGTTTGGCTTATTTGTTCTCACTACCCTGTGTGGCCTGCCTTTGAGTGTTTTTTTTTTCTCACTCAGTAGAGCTCGGCTTGTGGAAGAAGGGACTAACTGAACAAAATAGAGCGTGCTCTGGAAAGGCTGGGCTCTTTTTCAGACAGATGGGCATGAAACGAAAGAGAGGACACCTGCTGGTCTGCTTTTGCTTCCCCCTGTCTCTCTCTCTCTCTCTCTCTCTCTCTCTCTCTCTCTCCTGCATTAGAATTCAGTGTCTCGCTTTGCCTGGGCTCGCTGAGTGGGTTAGTGAAGCGTGTCACGGTAAGAACCAGTGAATTGTAATGAACTGAACGTGTGCGGGAGAAAAATAGAGAGAGAGAAAGAAAGAAAGAGAGAGGGGGGGAAAAAGGGAGGAGAAGAGGGAGGGGAGGAGAGAGGAGGCTCAGTGTGCATGAGCTGGTTCCCTTCTTCAGGCGCACAGAGCGAAGAGGATGGGAGAGGCTGTCGGCTGAATCACCGCCACCTCCACCACTTCATCTCTCCCACACTTTTTTCCCAGGCATGGGGGAGTGTGTGTGTGGGACAGGAGAACTCGCTTACATCCTCCCTCGTTCCCTCATTCCCTCCCTCTTTCCCTCCCTTCCTCCCTCAGACGACTCACTTCTATATGAATTCATTCATCTTTCCCCCCTCCATCTCATTTTTGTCACCCTCCTCCTGTTTTTTTTTCTACATTTATTCTCTCTCCACGTGTCTTTCTCTCTCTCTATCCCACACAGCGCTATCCCACTCGTTTTTTTGTCACGGCCGAAGAAGAGAAAATGAGCAGCCGGAGAGCCAGGAGAGGAGAGGATGGAGAAAAGAAGAGAGGGAGCAGGGGGGAGAGCTTTGTCCGGCCAAGGAAGAGAGAGACGGATGCAGCACCTGCCGAGACTCAACGCACTGCACTCGTTCTTCCTGTCCATGTGATGGATCGTCCCGGCAAGAGCTCTCCATGCGAGAACAAAACGCCAAAAAGAAGAAAAGACCCACACCGAACAGGGCAGCTGCTGAAAGAAAACCAATCCATCCGTGTTTTTTTCTTCATCTCGGGGCGCAAAACTATCTTTCGTACAAACTTGTACAGTCGATTTTTCGGCCTTGACAGTCTCGGACCCTCTGGCTCCCTCCCTCCCGCTCTCCCCTCCCTCGCTCTCAGAGGCACAGTTTGGGACATTTTCGGTCTAATTGTGTAGAATTCTCAGGACTTCGGCGACGCTGAAAAGCACTTTTCATTCCATTCCATTCCTTTCCACACCAAAAGGCCTTTTTGAGTCAGACCCTTGTCCTCTTTTTCGGCTTTTGAGGCCGAAATAATTGGAGCTGGAGATTGCCTGCACCCTTCCCGATCCAGACGAGTGGCCAATCTGGACGGAACACCTGGTGCAGGGTTTTTTTTTTTTTGCGAGAAGTGGCATTTTTTTCCCCTCAATCCTTGTATTATCTGTGGGTATAAAGAGGTGGTGTGGAGGGGTGGAGAGGTGTGATGGTGGGGGGAGAGGGGGCTGTTGAACCACCCAAGACGTAGCGCTTGATGATCCGGAGCCGATATACGGGATACGGAGAGAGACAGTGGGACCCCTGAGGAGATTAAAGGAGAGAGAACGGTGGGATCAGGGAAGGAGGGAGGGAAAGAGGGAGGGCCGACTCAAGATTCCGGAGCAAGTACGAGATGCCATCCTCGCCATCCCGTGAGAATGAGACTTGAAGAGTGATCGTAGACTTCTTTCCATCTCATCACTCCAGACACATTTAAGATTTTAGATTTTAAGGAAGCAACTCAGGTTGCGCCCTTTGACCTTTGATCACACTTCGCAATCCAGAAGAGAAAGACCTTGGCACCCCGTATTTTTTCCCCCACCCTTTTCTTTTTTTACTCTCTCATTCTCATTTATTCACCAAGGCCCCTCTCTCTCTTTCTCTCTCTCCACTCGCCACATTTTTTTTTCTTCTTCTTCTTCTGAAAGCCGCACATCGCTAATCCACAGGCGTTTCGTCAGATAGCCCGTGTTGATTTCTGCACTGATTGGCCATCTACTTCAGACCCTCTCCTTGTGCACCCCTCCTTCTCTCACTCCTTCGCTCCTTCACTCTCCTTCATTCTCCTCCCCTCCCCATCTCTCTCTCTGTCTCTCTCATTCTCTATCTCTCTCTCTGCTCCATTGTCTCAGTGTGCAGTAGCTCGGCTGCTCAGAGCCAATCCTTTTCACAGCTCCGGCAAGGACAGAGAGCGAGGTTGAGGTGAGTGCAGCCGAACGCATCCTACACGCCCCTTCTTCCATAAATGTGAACTCCAGACACAGATCTATCTTTTTTTTTTGCAATGACATTTAAGGTGTTTGTTCTTGCTTTAGTGTTGTTTTGTCTTTGTTTGGAAAGCGTGAGTCATTTTTTACGAGGTGATCTTGGGGGGGGGGGTGCTTTGGGGAAGAATTTTGTGTTGAGTTATACTGAAGTGTGTATGTGTGTGTGTGTGTGTTGGGATGCTAGACCGGTGCTCTTGGTTAGAGTAAGTGTGCCATTGCGTTGACCGAAAGCAACTGACCACTACACTTGGTAGAGTATCTCCTCGTATTCGGCATCCATGCCATGCTCACTCCTCACCTACACACACACACACACACACACACTCTCTTTGACAAATGTAGGTATTCCCCCAAGGCTCGGACAGAAATAGATACGGTGCTAAATTAGGACACGGTTCTGGGTCTGCGCTGAAAAAGGTACGATGCTGCATGCTTCCACGCTCTGTGAACCTGACACCGCCACCTTTTCTTTAAAACTTACAAAAAATTAATCTCTTAATTGGGTTTTAAGATCTTAAAAGCTTTGGCAGATTGCTTTAGCAATCCTTTCAAACACCTATCCCAAAGCAGGATGGTATCTCTTGCATGAATTCTGCAGTGAGACCTCAATCTGTAACTGGCTCTTCAGTATGGTACCAAACATATCCGCAATCATCTTTGTTTATGTCCAGCCTGCTTCTTTTCCCTTTGTTATAGCCGCTGGTTTATCTTTCGGAGCGTACTGTGAGTCTGGAAAATTCTTTGTTCTTGTGATTTTTTTTTTTTCTGGTTTAAATGTTACACATTTTCTATCTAACAGATAACAGAACTTTCCTGAAAGGTTCTCAACTGCCGCTCACAAATCCAGCTCAATCCGTCTTAAAGAAAAGAAATTGGATTTTCCACACTGAAACAGGATTCCCTGTCCTTTTCCCGCTAGTATATGTGGGAGCAAAATGGGCGTGTGTGTGCGTACAGGTGTGTGAGACAGAATACCCATGCTGCGAGTGTAGACTGACAGGAGCTAAATTAGTCCGGACAGATTACACTGAGATCCCGCTCTCTTTATAACACCTACAGGGGATGGAGGGAGGGGTGATGCACACAGAGCCGGCTGGAAATCAGCAGGTTCTCCTCGCTCAATCCCATCCTCTCCTGTGAAGAGTGGAAGCAGAGACAGAATAAAGGGAATAGACAGACAGTAGAGAGAGTGAGAGACAGAGCTAGTATCACTACATACCAATTCCATTCCATTGTAAATGATACTGATATTGAACCAGAGTTAATCAGTAATTTACGTCCTCTCGTCTCCTTCACCTCACCTGAGACGCCCCGCCATAAACGTTTCACCATCATGAGACTAAAGATTGACGTCATTGCTGAGGGCACCCATTGCTACGCACCTCTACTTGTTTAGGGCAATAAGTTTAGTGTGTTCCCATCATCCTCCAGTTTATTACAATTTTTAGGGCAAAATATGCGGAAAAATGTATAAAAATTAGAAAAAAATGTACCTTTAAGGAAAAATGTAAAAACAAATGTTGGAAAACTGTGGGAAAAAAAATTAAATTTGGGGATAATGTAGGGGAAATTTGGGCAACAATGGAAAAAATGTCAAAAAAAAAATTGAGAAAAAAAATTTCAAAAAATTTAATTAAAAAATTTTATGTGGTTAAAAATTATGTGGTAAAAATATAAATTTGTGGGAAAATGTAAATTTGAAGGGGGATTTTTTTAATGTAAAAATGTAAAATTGGGGAAAATAGTAAGGAAAATGTAGAGAAAACTGTACATTTGGGAAATAAATGTAAAGAAAATGGAGGGTAAATGTAAATATGTGGGGTAATATATAAAAAAAAATTCTGGAAAATTTTGGGAAAAGATGTAGGGAAAATATGTAGGAAACAGTGTAAATCTGGAAAAAAATGCAAACAGAAAATAAAAATATACAAAAAAATGTCAGAAAAAATTTGGGGGATTTTTTTTTGTAAATATGTGGTAAAAAATGTAAATTTTAAAAAATAAATATAAGGAACATGTAGGGAAATGTAAATTTAGGTGGATAATGTTAAAAAAAAAGTCTGAAAAATGTCATGGGAAAAGATTTAAAAGAAAAAAAAATGTAGGAAAAAATTTAAAAGAAAAAAAATTATACCATGTAGACTATGGTATAGTCTATTGTCAGTGTCTAACTGAGAGACGGAAAAAAAAAGAAAAAAGGGGGAAATCGGGTGGGGGGGGGGGGGGGGGGGGGGGGGGGGGGGGGGGGGGCGTTGAGTTGAGCATCCTTCACACATATGCGAAGTGCTCTCTAGCACAGAAGTGTGTTCATGCTGGAGTCCAGTCACAGTGCCTAAGACCTATAACCTCTCGAGTTGGTTGGTGCTATGGTTAGATTTTTTTGAGGTGTTTCCTTGATTGTGTTGTCATGGTAACGTTTACTACTACAGACAAAAGAGTTAGTGTTTCTCAAGGCTGATCCGAGAAATTCCCCAAGACGATCATGACTCTGACGGCTTCTCTGAAGGTTTTTATCTGGTTTAGAGAGTGGCAAGGTTTGCCGAGATTACGTCATATTTTGGAGCATGGTGTTGAGTGGTGCTAGTGAGGTGGGCGTGGCAGCGATCATGGTGACTGGGTAGAGCTCCTGCTTCCAATGGGGTGTGGTTTTCTTCATTGTATTTAGCGTTTGCTTGGGTTGCACATGGACACGGTGCAGCGTAATCTAATGATGCCATTGTAGATCATTAAGGAGAATTAGAAAATTCTGTTTAAACCGAGCACAAATTTTCCACAAGGCTGATTTGTTTAGCTCCTGATTTTTGGCTTTTTTGATTATTCAGTATTCAATCAGCCCAGAATAGTGCTGATACGCAAATATAGACACAGCCAAGATGCCCAGGGCTTAAGCAGCTTGACTAAGCTGTGGAGTGTGTGTGTGTGTGAGTGTGTGTACTTTTGGCTGGTATTTGTGGCTGTGATTGTGTTAGCGAGGGGGGGACCCCAGCCCACCACACGGCAGCCGGCACCATTGCATCACTGTGTGAGGGAGAGGAGGAGGAGGAGGAGGACGAGTGAGTGAGCGAGTGAGCGAGTGAGTGAGTCAGGAGACATATTTCCATCCAAATGTTGTTTTCAGTTCATGAATCCAATGAAATGTCGTAGACTATTTATGCAAAGATAGATTACACCCTCAGTGGCTAATTTTAGCTCTGATTGGACATAATGTCCATGTCCGGACGCGTGCACAGAGAGTACGAACATGTCAGTAATATAAGTTCTGCTTTCCATTTAACCTTAGCTACTGGATACATTTTATAAAGGTGCGTAGATCAGTAACTGATTATTAATTACATTTTTTTTATTTAAAGTGGTTTATTTGTTTGTTGTTTTTCTTTTACCTCACCAAAGGATGATTTGTTTTTACAAACTATGATTACTTATTATCATATAGCACAGTCATTTATGCCTTCTCATATAGATGTGCCACTATCTTCCTCTAATTTATTTTAGTTTTAGGAGAAAAATGTATATATATATATATATATATATATATATATATATATATATATATATATATATATATATATATATATATATAACTTTGGCTAGGAAAAATGTACATTTGGGGGAAAATGTAAAATAAAATGTAGGGGAAATGTATATTTGGGGGGAAGCATCAAAAATTTCAATTTGGGAAAAATAATTTTTTTTTAAAATTGCAAATTTTGGATAAAAAAAAATTTAAATATAGCAAAAATGTATGTTTAGGGGAAAAAGTGTTAAAAATTTAAATTGTTAAAACAATTAGGAAATAAACATGTAATGAACAAAAAAACTCTTTAATAAATGTACATAAAATATAAAAAATGTTAAAAAAAATATAAAAAGGTAAATTAGGGAAAATTGTAGGGATAATGGAAGGAAATGTAAATTTAGGGGTAATATTTAAAAAAAATGTCAGAAAAATTTTAAATGTAAAAAAAAAAGGAAAAAAGAATTAGTAGATTAGAATTAGAAGAATTATAAAAATTGGGAAAAATGTAATTTTGGCAAAAATGTTAAGATTTGTAAATCTGGGCAAAATTGATAAAAGAAATGTAGGGAAAAAATTTATATTTTGGGGAAATATCAAATGAAATGTAGAAAAAATGCAAATCTGTGAGGGAAATAAAAAAAATTAAATTAGGAAAAATTTGTAAATTTGGAGAATATGACAAAAAAATGCAGAAAATGTAAAATATAATGTAGGAAAATGTAAATTCGAGGAAAATTTTTTTTAAAAATGTAAATTTGGGGGAAACAATAGGGAAGTATAAATTTGGGGAAAATGTCAGAATAAATGTAGGAAAAATATACATTTGGGAGGAAAATGTAAATGTGGATAAATTGACAAAAATATGTAGGAAATATATAAATTTGGGGAAACGTTAAAACAAATGCAGGGAAAAATATACATTTGGGGAAAATGTAAAATAAAATGTAGGAAATTTTTTTATTTGGGGGAAACTGTAAAAAAGTAGGAAAAAAATTAAATTTGGGAATCTTATCCGTATCATAATGGCCTTTGTATCATTTTTGGGATCATTTTAGCATAGAGTAGAAAGATAGCTACAGTCAGTGACTAAGTGAGAGACAGTAGAGAGAGCAAAAAAGCTGAGAAAAAAATCTGAGAGGAAAAAAAAGAAAAGCGAGTGGAGCATCCTTCACACAAATGCTAAGAGCTCTCTTGCACAGAAGTGCGGTCATGCTGGAGTCCAGTCACGGTGCCTACGACTCATAACTCACACTCTGAGGGGATCCAACTCCTCCTGCACACCTTCTCCTCCTCACTCAGCCATTTTATTCTCCAACTCTACTCTCTCCCATCAATTAGGCTAACTCAATGCTAACGCTTTTTGGTCATGAATAGATT
The DNA here is from genome assembly GCA_022758105.1 of Pangasianodon gigas. Classification (NCBI taxonomy): domain Eukaryota; kingdom Metazoa; phylum Chordata; class Actinopteri; order Siluriformes; family Pangasiidae; genus Pangasianodon; species Pangasianodon gigas. Next base: position 18,898,858 of record CM040473.1, on the reverse strand, counting down.
GCATGAAGCTCTGGTTCCCTCCTACCGCCCCCCCCCAAACACACACCCACCCACACACACACCCCCTCCCATTTCTCTCCAGAGGTGCGTAGGGGAAAAACAACTCGCACCTCCGCAGGGAAAAGGCATTTGCCACAGATAAAGCTAATTTAATCTGATGAAATGTGACATTTTGTTATGGCCAGAAAGTGCACGTCTCACGTCAAGATTAATGAATCGCCAGCAGCCAATCTTTTAAACACATGGAGCTAAAGGCGATGCTGAGACACCAGGGTGTGGTTTTTGGTAAGATGAATGATGAAAAATAAATTAATAATAAGAAAAATGTGGGATGTAGCTACCGGAATCCTGCTGACGGAGACGCTGAAGGCGGATACTTTGATTAGAAGTGAGAAGTTGTTTCATTCTTTTCTGCATTCCTTCCGTTCTCTCAGTCCTCCTCCTCCTCCTCCTCTCTTCTGTTCAAATTGTGTAACCAGCATGTGTGTGTGGCTGTTTACTCGTGTGGTTAACAGCATCGATGGTTGGTAAGGGGAATTTCCTTGTGCCTTGCCAAGCCGAGGCAGATTGGCGCTCAGCTTGTGCCAGGGTTGCGCTAAATAATTATTACCTCTCAGAATTACTTACGGTCTGCTGAGTAGAATTTCATTGGCAAATAAAGCCCATTAGCTCCCAACTATCGGCTTTCTGCGCAAAACACTGTAATTATTTGGGACGCGCTTCCCGGCTTGATGAAAAAGGAGGGCGCAGAGGCTTCGGGTCCCCATGTAGCCGACTGCAGACAGGTTGCCTTTCCCTTATGCTGCGCTCCGACATCACCTTGACCCTTGCTGTCTCGTAAATTCCGCAGGGTGACAGGATGTCCTCATTACAGAAAGAAAAGAGGGCGTTCTGCGTTCACCAGGGGACTCGATTAACATAAAGTGACACTGAGCAAAAACAAGAAAAGACCCATGGCCTTGAATTTGCTGCATTTGATGAGCTGAAAGCTTATTTGTGATGTTGGTAGTTGGTGTAGATAGAGGAAGATAACTGATGCACACAACGAAGCACACCTGTCACTTTCTAACAACACTTTAAAGTGTGAATTCCTTGCTTATGAACATCTGGATAAACAAATAACATGACTGGTGACAACATTTCCGGTTTAATGTTAAAACTACTAATGATTATAATCTTTTGTTTTGCATTGGCACTTCATGTTACCACTTTTAACTAGTGGCACACACTCTGAACAGATGATACACATCTGTTTTAAACAGAGAATAAACGCATATTTCTCTGCCATTCGTCTTTAAATGTTGTGCTTTTCGAACTAGCCATGTCGTCAGTTTGCTAATCAGACCAGAAATGGTAAATTAAAAAAAAAAAATCTGTGATATTCTGTGAAAACTCTTTCCTTTCTCAATGAGCTGCCTTCAGCTAAATAATTTACATATATGTATGTGATTGGCCACAACACAGGATCTACTCGGTCCACCAGTTGTTGACCCCTGCCTCTCTTTAGAGGAATTTTGATATCAGATGAGTTTTAAATGATTTTCCTGTCAAATGAGTTTCCTGTCAGCACACTTTATGGCAGGGGACACCATGGTCCAGAAGCGGACCTAGCAAAGTATTTCAGCAGTCCGAATTCAGCGCTTGGAAAATAGTACCATAACAGACTCGTGCATAGTCCATAGTTCAGTGACTGGTTTTCCAAACATGGACCGTTGCTGATTCATTAGCAGATCCTCTGTTGTAGCCAATCACATTTATCATTTATTGAAAGGTAGCTCATTAGACCAGAGACTAGCTACAAGGGCTAAAGACATTAGCTCAGAATGTCGTTGGGAGAGTTCTCTCAGACTTTCATAGATTTTACATTTTTATTTACTCTCTCTGGTCTGATTAATGAACTGATGACATGGCTTGTTTAAAAAAGTTGATGGAAACAGAATGTTTAAAGATCAGTGGACAGCGAAGACAAATTCAAAACCGATGTGTCTAGGGAGAAGTGATAACATAAAGCATGACTGATAAACAGAACGTCTTTAAATTGTCTTATTTAAAGCCATTACAGGTCATTGTTGGCATCATTCGGTCATGTTAGTCACTTATCTGAAATTTTGGAAGCAAAGAATTTAGTAGTCAATTTAGTTGAATACTTCTGCTCTATAGTACTCTACAGTACCTCCTCCATCCCTGAATAACAATTTCCCCTTTTTCCCTGAACACCGTGACCCTCTCTGCACTGCTTTGAGCTTTTAGATAATCCTTCCAGAAAAAAAAGAAAAACAGCATTTTTATAAAATACAGCCAACATGTTTGGAGCTTAAATAGCCTCCTGTCCTTGTATTCGTTTTTATTTTTCTTTGAGTAAGCCCTCTGTGGCTTAGCATGCTTGGATAGTCTTAGTCTCCGTGAAAGGATCTATCCGTATGATTAGCGGCTTGGTTTAAAAGGTTGTTTAACAATGTTGTGACTGTTAATAAGCACTGCTTACACTTTTCTATAGGCAGTGTGTATATAATTAGCTGGGCCGGGATGAGCAGGGCTGTTTAATCAATAGGCTAATGCACAGCTCAAAAGCAGCTGGGAAAGAATAGGGCCACGGAGTACTGCTGCGAGGCACAAAGGCCACAAAGGGAATGGCTGTCTCTGCTTAAGTCTCAGCAGATCAATTTGCCATATCCTGAACAGCCTGTTTAAAAATCCGCGAGAAAAACCCCAGAAAAGACGACGTGTCCTGTGTCCGTCCTCTAGGGGGAGACGTCAATCTCGCACAAATAGTCCGGCTGCAGTGGAGGATTGAGAAAATGGCTTTTCTATTTCACACACACAAAAAAAACATTCACAACTTACTCTTACTCTCTGGTTACTTCCCTGCCGCTCATATCGATTCGACCATGATAGACAAGCAGTGCTTGGTTTCATTTGCGACAAAATGTATCCTCACAAAGAGCTGTTTACTTAGGAAAAAGGACGGAGGCAAAAAAGAGAAGGACGAGTGAAAAAAACAGTGTCCTGAATGAAAGCTTTGTTCGCTGAGTCCTAAGCACTGCATGAGAGGATGCAGGGCACTGATGGATAGTTATACCTGGCTCCCCCCTGGTGCCTCAAATGCCTCAGCTAGATACCACCGCTAGATACAAATGCACCCTCTGTCCACCTCCCCCCTCTCTCACTCCCCCTGGACTGGCTTTGTGTACGAACAACCGGAGCCTTTTCCTGCCTTCGCTCTTTTTTTCGGTGGCCTTTCCATTTTCCACACAAGCCGAAGAGGGAGGGGTTTGGCCGGCTGTCCAGGCTCACCTGTGGATGATGAAGTGGGAGCGAAGGAGGTGGCTTGCATGGTGGGAAAACAAGACTAAAAGCAGTTGCTCTTTATGCGAATCTGAAAATTAGTGACGTACAAGTTTTTAGAAAGGGATAACGTCGGTCAAAGCTGTCGAATGGATACTAGAAGTACGGATGGACAGTGCTAAAGATTCAACAATGGAGAGGTCTGTTGTTTTTTTCTCCTTGGATAAAGGTAGCAGGTGTACGAGACTGTTTTGATATTGATTATATAGGTACAATATAAAGGTAGCTAAACAATGTTAGAATTAAGTGTAGAATGGTTTTATGGACTTGTGAAGCCACTGACGTATTGATTTTTAGTGAAGGACGGATTGGACGAGAATTGGTGCACAAAATAAACAGTAGAAAGAGAAGAACCAGACTCTCAAAGGAACCCATTCTCTTCTCTGGGGCACCAGATAGTGGGATTAGAAATGATTAGGATGTACAGGTGTAGAAGAGTAAAGACAAACAGTAGTAGGTGTGCTGAAAGAAGGTTCAGAATGAGCAGATTATGAATGAGTCCTGGGATGAGCAACAGAACCGTCTTTATGATTACAGCAGAAGTTGGTAGATACAACTCTACAAAATCCAGGTGAGATTAAACACTGAAGCAAGGGTGAGAAACTTTTTGGGGATTGCAAATCTTTAGGGTATCCATGGGTTCATGTATTTATGTTTAGAAAGACAAAGTACATGCTTGTCTTGTCTTTCAAGAATCTCAGAGTTAATCGAATATGTATTAGGGCTGTAATGCAATGCAGTATCTGTATCTGTACTTGTTTAATGCTCCAGATATCTGTATCTGTATTTGGATAAGTGGATGTAGCATAAACTAGAGTTTTTTTTTTTTTAAATATAAATTCTACACCCACAGAAACTGACAATTCCTCAACCTCAGCTACATCGCTCCAATCCATAATTGGTCTCAACCAGAGATTAGTGCAGGGATGTTTTTTAAATTGCACGTACAGGTCTTTTTTGTTTGTCTGATGATATTTTCTAACAAATTTAGTTTCCGAAAACATAAACAAACTAGTAGCCTAATTTAAACCATCGTGACCATGACGAGGCAGTTAATAAGCACGAATGAATGAATGCTGTAAATGCGTTGCACAACCGGTCTTTGTTTGCCCCGCTCGCTTACACCTGTAAAACCCCTCCACTCCCATGACTCCCCCCCGGGGTCTCGATACACTCCTCTAATCTCCACCAGATGCTTTGTGAACCTTTCTGGGTTTTTTTTTTGTTTTTTTTAAGAAAATGAATAATGCACTTCTAATGTATTTGTATCTGTCTAGAACATTTGTTCACTCCAAATAATCTGTATGTAATATGTATAGAAGTTCACAAAACTCCGGGAACTTTCCCTTCAAGGTAACGTCGCCAAACTATTTTGTGACCTCGAGGACTAAACTAAGAGGACTAGCATGACAGATTGCCTCTCACAACCTGTGTGACTTTGTTTTACTTCTCCATTCTTTTTTCTTTCTGAGAAAGTATAAATCACTTTCCCCTGTTCGCCCTCCATTCCCACAACCCCTCCTTTCCCTTTCCATCAACGCTCCCTCTCTTTCTCAGACAGGGTTGAGATAGATAAGCACCACTGATCAATGAGGTGCTGCTGTGCTCTTTAACTAGACTCTTTCTCCACACTCGGAGTGTGGGCATCGCTCCACTCGCCATCCATTTTTACCCCTCTCTCCCTCTGACCTAATGGATCTGTGAAGCGGAGGGGATCGACTTCTTTTTTTTTTGTTTGCTCATTCGTTCCTTCTCGTCGCACTCTGAAAGGACTGATGTGCACGAGGTGAAAACCAATCAATCGCTCTGTGTATGGATCTTTCTTTTTCTTATTATTTGTGAAATGCCATAACCTGATCGAAACATCAGCCCTGACGGAATTCTGATCAGGGGGTGAGAAAGAAATATGAAATATTTCACAGCTGACCCCTGAGTTTGAGATAAAGAAAGAAAGAATGAAAGACAGAAAGAAAGAAATGAATGATGAAGTAAAATGCAAAAGAAAGAAAGAAAGAAAGAAAGAGAGAAAGAATTAGATCAGAAAGAAATGTGAAATCTATCGCTGCTGATTCGTGACTTCGAGACTTTGAGCTTTAGCGTAATGTGTAACTGTTACTCATGCTCTGCTTTTTCATTCTCACAAGAGTGATTTAAAATCGGTGGCTTTGTGTTGTGGGAAACCTCGGATGGAATAAGTCTGACGTTTCATTTTCATTGTAGACCAACAGGATTAGCAGGACTTGGTTTCTCACATCCATGCCTAGAAAACCTTTGGCTCTTTGGCTTACTGAGAGTTAAATAAATAAACTGAGAATTAAATAAATAAAGTAGATTAGCACTGGTTAGCACTGTTGCCTCGCACCTCCAGGGTTGGGGGGTCGAATCCCACCTCCACCCTGTTTGCGCAGAATTTGCATGTTCTCCAGGTGCTTTGGGGGTTTCCTCTGGGTACTCTGGTTTTTTCCCCAGTCCAAAGACATGCGTCGCATTTCCAAATTGTCCACGGTGTGTGAATGGGTGTGTGAATGTGTGTGCGATTGTGCCCTGTGATGGGTTGGCCCCCGCCTTGTGCCCCGAGTCCCCTGGGATAGGCTCCAGGTTACCCCGCCTAGGATAAGCGGTACAGAGAATGGATGCATGAATGGACATTACTTCCTATTTCCTCAGAGATATTGATGTGTATTAGGGATGGAACGTTATTCAGAATGAACAGATAATGTGTTCTGAACAGGAACAGGAGATCTAACATGAATAGGAGACACACTATTTTTTTGTTTGTTTGTTTTGTTTGCTTTATTAGAAAGCTTGACAGAAAGGTTCACAGAACATCTGGTTGAGAGTAGGGGTGTTCATCGCCACTGGAATCCCATGGGACGCAACAAAAAGAAGGTTTTACCCAGACGCAATGAGCTGTGCGATTCATCCTTACTAACTGCCTGGTCAGGGTCGCAGTGGATTAAATTAGCCTGCTAGTTTGTTTATTTGTCTAACAAACTAAATTTGTTAGAAAATATTGCAAGCAGGTACAAACAAAAAAAAATCTAGTTGAGACCAATTCTGAACTGAATTGATGTAGCTGAGGAAGTTGAGGAACTGCCAGAGCCAGAATTCACACCTCATGCTGACACTTCTGTCATTTCTATATCTGTTTATGGAGGCATAGTGTTCAGAGGGTTTGTATTTAATTGCAAAAAAAACCCTTCTGGTTTAGGTCACGCCCACTTTAGGTTTAACGCTGCATTCAACTAAAGGTCGTAACGTGTTATTTCTGGCCACCAACTAGGAAAAACCAAAGAAAACACCCCCCTCAACTCGGAAGTCCTACTTAGGTACATGGGATGAGTTCAGCAAGTGACATCAAATCAACATGGCTGCTCACAGCATCGACAGTAAACAAAGCAGCGCTTAGTAACTTTTAAACGAGTTATACTGTGTAAACAAAGTATTTGCTTTCGATCAATCAACATACAAACATATTTGTTTGTTAAATCTATAACAGTTCACTGTTTTGAAGAGGAAAATATACATCACTAGTTACAGTTAGCTGGCTAACAAAAGACGAAAATGGAGGCGTCCTTGTTGTTTTTCACGGAGGTTGAAAATGGCGTAATTCTGAAATCCAATTTCCCACTTCCAAGGTAAGTCGAAAGCAACATATATCCAAATATGGATACAGATACCCTTCTAACAACCCTCCCACCCCACACAACCCCCCCATCTACAAGATTTTAAAAACAGAGTACATATTGAAATCTCTGTCTAAACAGTCCAAAAGATCAGAGCCATAAGAATGGAGGTTTAAGACTTTTACTAAGCACCAGTCCATTCCCATGACACAGCAGCCATTTTGATTAACATTCTCTTTTTTTTTTTGCTGTTGTGGGCGGTAAAGCGTCGATCATGTACATATATCAGTTTTAAAACGTTTGGGAATTGACTGATATAGCTGTAGTCAGATAAATCAAACAACACAGAAAGTTCTGTAATAATGGTCTTTGGTATAAAGTTGACTAGGGAATAATAAAATGTGTTTGTTATTGCTAGCGACGCTCAAACTGTACTCATCCCTCCTCAGCGAGTTAATTATTCATGCTGTTCATGCCTTTTGTGAGCACTTTTTTTTTCTTCTCACATTCAGCAGTTTTCTGCCAGACATAAATAATCCTTAAAGGAAGCAGAGCTACACACAATGGAGCCCACAAACAAGTCTGCTGCAGTTAAGGTAGCAGCGCTAACTCTCACAACTAGCGCTCAGATCAGCGAAAACGACACTCCCCCCGAGGAAACGGGACTCAGGTACCTTCCTGCTCCCTGAATCGGCTCTCGTTCTTCTCTTTCTTCAAGTGCTTGAGCTGTCGATACTCCAGACTGCAGCGTTATCTCAAAGCCTCAGAAGTATGCTAACTCTCACAGGAATACTCGGCTCCAGCAGAGTCTTACACACGCTAGCAGCGCTAACCCCGTACAGCAGTTTATTCCACATAGAGAGGGACAGAGTGACTGTCTGAAGTGATGTTGTGAGAAAAGAAAGAAGGGAGGAAAGAAAGAAAGAAAGTCAATGAAGGAAGGAAGAATGACAAAGAAAATGAAAGGAAGGATGAAGCAAAAGAACAATAATCAAATAGACAAGAAAGAAAGAAAAAAAGAGGAATAAAGAAAGGTAGAAAGAAAAGACAAAGAGAAATAAAAGTAAGGATGAAGTGAAAGAATATCAAGAATAAAAAAGAAGGAAAGAAAGAACAAAAGACAGAACAAATGAGAGAAAAATGAGTGAATGATGGAAAGGAAGCTGCTTAAGTGGTGATGTATGAAATGGTAGAAAGAGGTGGAATGAAATGAAAGCAGGGATGGACAGAAATGAAAAAGGAGAGACAGAAATGGAAAGAGGGGATGGAAGGAAATGAAAGAAGGGATGGACAGAAAGGGAAAGAAGGGATGGACAGAAATGGAAAGGAGGGATGGACAGAAATATAAAAAAGAGATGGACAGAAATAAAACAAGGGATGGACAGAAATGGGGAAAAGGGTTGGACAGAAATGGAAAGAGGGGATGGACAGAAATGGAAAGAGGGGATGGACAGAAATGGAAAGGAGGGATGGACAGAAATGAAAGAAGGGATAGACAGAAAGGGAAAGATGGGATGGACAGAAATGAAAGAAGGGAGAGACAGATGTGTAGGCATGTTTCCATGGTAACACCTGGTCACTGCTGTGTTTTATGGCTTTCTATTCCTATGTGATTTTCTCTGCCATGTCACATAGGGTTCAAAGCCATTGGGTACGGAGTGAAAGCTCAGCGCCTCAGCACCTAAACACCAGCAACGGTGGGAAAGTAGAACCACAAAGTCCAACACGAACAACACTAGCGCTTTAGCTAGAAGCCTAACATCCAGACTCATCGGCTGCCTGCATACTTCCAACACAAACTCGAAACACACACACACACACACACACACACATGACACTTCACCATGTAGAATAGCAACATCAGCAAAGTTAGCATCCTTACAGCGTGGGTGAAGGAGCCTGAGAGAAATCGCTCACACAAACACAAGCTCTATACTTGGCTGGTTTGCTGTTAAGGTTTTGGCAGGAAGGGCCTGGCATATCTCAAAAAATACTGAAAGAAGGAAAGAAAGAAAGAAAGAAAGAAAGGAAAAGAATTTCAATACAGTTTAATTAATAATACATATAGAATGTAAAGCAGGATGAAGTGAAAGAACAAAAATCAAACGTACAAAAACAAATCGCAACTGTGGTTTTAATGCTCTTTAAAAGGCTACTGCAAACAGACATCAAACACACAATAGAAAGAAAGAACAAAAAAGATTAGAATTTTCCTTGCGTTTTTAACAATAGACAGAATAAAAATATGGATGTAGCAAAAGACCAAACATCAAGTGTACAAAAGGAAGGATCAAAGGTATTTGGAAGGAAAGAAAGAAAAAAAAAACTGGAAACAAATTGCAAACAAACATCACACATACATACAAAAGAAAGAAAGAAAAAAGAAACAAACGAACGAGCAAAAAAAAGAGAGTTGTAGGGAAACAAAAGAAAGAAAGAAAGAAAGGAACGAACCAACTAAATTGCAAACGTCAAACAAAACAAAGGACTGGAAGAAAGAAACAAGCAAACAAACAAACAACAACTCTGAAAAGATAGTTGTAGGGAAAGAATGAAAGAATGAAAGAGCATGTGAACATCCATAAATCAAATCACAACACTGAAGCCATTTTAATGGCCACTCTAAGACCAATTGTGGATCAGGAACATGGGGCTGAATCTCCTCCGTGATGCTTCCTGATGCTCCGTGATGCTTCCTGATGCTCCGTGATATTCTGTAGTGAAGGATAAATCTTCGTCAATTACAGGGTTCATTTGGTTGATAATGCCTCTCAGGAGGAAGTGCAGTCACACGGCTGATGCAGATTGCCTTCACTGTTATTTTTCCACCATTTTTCAAACACTGACAGTTCAGCAGACTGGATACAGCAAACACGGTGAATCATTACCACAAACCGCTCATGTTCTGTCAGAGAGCGTTGTGTATTCGATCACCTCCCTGTGCATTACAGAGCATACTTGCGTGTGTGTGTGTGAGTGTAGTGTAGAGTGTAGGCTCGGTGTCATATTTTTTGTCATCATGTCCCTAATTAACACTGGTACAACAGTGCTGTTCTCATTATAGCTCATTTCCTCAGTCTGCTGCGTTAGCGTGGATTACTGCACAGCCTATACATTTCAGCGCACAGGAAACACACGTAGCTCCTGCGTTAATGTGAATGCATGTTGGTAATGCAGTTTGCATCGAGCTGCTGAGCGCAGTCATGCTTTTAATGCGCTAATTAAAAAGTGCGCCTGACGCTCAATGCAAGCGCTTGTCTTGCTGCTGATGTGTGTGACATTATTGGTGCTCAGGAAGTGGCAGGCATGCGCAACGGTGCCAGAAATACTACCTGATTATTTTTCTCTCTCTCTCATATACACACACACACACACACACTGTGTTGGAGTGCCTGGAGGCATTCTCGCAGGTATCTGCAGCACCCTGACTGGTAATTGTCCCCGTGGCAGGCCATTTTGGCGGCGCGCACAAGGCGCCTCACTTCCTCGTTAGTGCAGGCTGCTGAGTCAGGCTGTTTTTAATGAAGCTCGCAGCATTTATCACCCGTCTCTCGTCCTTAATTAGACTCATTGGGAGCAAACGGATGGGAAGTGAAATGCTAATGTTGGATTACCTCTTGGGCAGGAACTCACCCCTGCTGTCAGGAAAACAGAACAGTCACACTTATAAAGAATAGAATAATAACAATGTCCATTGGAGGGCTACGGAGCCACTCAGGTGATATGGAGGTTATTTTTTCATAAGGTCTGCCCACAAATTAATAGATCTTCAATTTCGTAAGATCTATTTTGTGGTAATCACTTGTGAATACAGGAACCTAAGCATGCAGATGATTGATGTAAGACTTCAGTCTTTGAGTGACACTAGTGTTGTGATGTGGAGACACTGTTACCCCACATCACCATAAACGAATTCTCAAAGCGAATGAACTTTTCCACCCGTTTCTGCCTGATAATGAATGCAGCCCACATATTAACTATGACCTTCCACAAGGTATTAAGTCACAGGCTCAGGTTACACACTTCTGCAGTTCCACAGAGATACTTAGTTTGTTGCCTTGAAACATGAACTTGTGTCAAAACCTTCTCAACTAAAATTTACCACCATGTCACCTCATAAGCTTGTAGAGAAAGGAAGAAAGGAAGGAAAGAAGGAAGGAAGATGAAGGAAAGAAAAAAGAAAAATTAAGTAACAAATGAAAGAAAGGAAGAAGGGGACATAGAAAGGTAGGAAGAGCAGATAAAGAGAATGAAAGAAAGGATGAAGCAAAAGAACTAACAATAAACATTCAAAATAGAAGTCAGTGTGAGATGAGAAAGAAAGAAATAAAAAGAGAGAAATATTGTAGAGGGCAGATATTCCAAACAGGATATATTTCCTTTTTTTTTTTTTGTCCTTTTTTAGACAGGCAGTCAGTGGGCACACTGTAACACAAGGCCCCCAAAACACTGGGCTAATTTGTCAGAGTGAGTGCATACCTGTCAGATAAGAGAGCCGCAGCTGTCTCCCAGGTTCCTTGGTGCTAGTGTGTGTTTGAGTATAAGACTGTGTGTATATATAGTGTGTGTGCGCACACGTGTGTGTGTGTGTCCATGTCAGCGTTCCTTCCTCTGCTTCTATGTTTAGTCATGTGTTTCAGTGCGTACACGTTTTTACCTGGGGATTTGCTGTTGACTTTCGGAAAGGTACGTGTCGGTCATGTTAAAAATAAAAAGCACCAAGTCACTGAAAACCTGTTTGCATGTTTCCAGGTGTTTGCTTTTGTGCATCACGAAATGTGTGTGCATGTGTGTGTGTGTGTGTGTGTGTGTGTGTGTGTGTGTATGTCCTTCAAGAGCTAATCATTAACAAGAGACTCTGCAGTGCTCTACAGCACTCTGTTGCCCTTCATCTGAATGACTGAAGCTCATTTCCCTGCAGCAATGGCGATGCACCTCTCACAAACTAATACACATAATAAGGGCTCTTTTTAGTGATACCTCAGCAAACGGTCCTGCTATTAAATGACAATATGAAAATGATCACCGGATCAGCTCACCAGTTGATAAATTCACACTGAAGCCTGACTCTGACTCTTCATTTGCTTTATAATGTAGAGAAAGACATACGTGATAAATGTTTGGAAGAAAAATGCAGTAAGACAAAAAAAGGCATTAACATCAGCACAATCAAAAGTTTACTCAGAAAGTACACAACTAGAAACCCAATAATCAACCTAAAGAAAGGACTGGTCACAGAAGAAAAGTTCTGGATGTCGCAGCATACAAACTCAAAGCATGCTTAAAAAATAAAATTTTTCCATTAATGGTAGGTGATTTGTAAGCAATAACACACTTGGTGTAGCACTGATTCTGGAAATTGATCAACAAAGTTACTGTTAACCCCCCCAAAATGTTTTATTCCTCTTATACCACAGCAGTTTGCCATCTTTTACATTTTTTTTATTATTAAAGTACTATTTATTTTACTATTTATTACTATTCCATAGTACTATTTATCCATTTATAGTTACATTTAATGTTATGAAGCACTAATTAACCTTATATTATAGCAGCTATAAACAGTCGTTCCCTCACCACTCTCTCATTTTTAAGTTAATAAGATAGCCTCTCATGTTGCCGAGAAACCACAAAGCGTAAACTGATCAGTCCTTAAAATGTTGGTAAACTTAACATTACAAAGTGATGGCACTGGAGACTCCTTAACAAGAGAAAAAAACGAGGATAATGAGAGAACGACTCTTTATAGCTGCTATGATGTAAGTAAGAACAGGAACTAACTTGTTTTGTGGACATTAAATGCAATATAAACATAAAAAAAGTGTTGTTTTTAATAAAAGGTAAAAAATTATAAAATGATAACACTGGAAAATTGTTGCGGTATAAGCGGAAGAAAACACATATTTACTAAGAGAAGAAGGGAAAATGAAACGATTGGCGGAAAAAATCAGTTACTTGTTAGGAACCAAGCACTAACACCTGATGATAACAAGTGTAGTATGATGTGACACACATCATGATATCAATACCATATCATCATTTCACTCACCATATACTAAGAACATTAAGAAAATACTGCTCTGTTATTAGCATTATTCCACAGATGAAACCCTAGGCCAGTATCATACAAATCTTTAACCAAGATGTGTTTTGCTGTAGATTCTACCCATAGTCATCGTTTGTGCCATAGAACAGGATCTTTTAGCCCCACCGCTTTGATTGGACCCCATCCCAGGGGTCTCCTGTATTCACTCTGAATAATCCAATGGCCTAAATGCTGTAAATGGAAGTTGGTGGGGTTAAATCACTTTTATATGTAGTTCTTATCACCACAGAGCCCTCAAAATTTACTAGCAAATGGTTTTCAGGGACTCTGGGACTGGGACCTCCTGCAATTTCCTGATGTTGCACAGTTGAATTCACAAACGTATCATCATACCCCTGGTCATATTGCTTTTCAGCCCACGTTCCACTGCGAGACCTTATACTCTGGGATATACACTCACAGACCGTAGAGAATTCTCTGGCTCCACACCGCATGCATACACATGAATTTGTATTGTCATTGCCTCATCCATATACATAAGAGAATCGAGGCATTAAAATTGATAGGATCTATGGATGAGCACAGCCCGATGCTGTGTGTTTTATGCACGTGAACACCTCTCTGCAGCGAGGCTTAACCTGAGATCTCTCAGACGGTTCAATCCTCCTGAGGCAAATCGCCACTCGAGTTAATTGCGGCCTGAGCGGCGTATGATAGTTGGCGTCCTCTCGTCGAAAGCTCATCAGCACTTGGCGCAAAGAGCCAAGTCCCGAGCGGGCTCGGCTCATAATCTCCTCTCCGCAGCTCACTGCAGCATTTAGCGAGCCTGCAGACACAAAACAATGCAGCACTGATAAACATGGCAGTCGCGCCAAGCCCCCTTCTTTGGCAGGTTTCTCGCTCAATGCATCGTTGTTTATTGTGGTAGAATTGCACATTTATTGCACATCAGTCACAGTTGCGAAGCTTCTGTCCTGGTTTTCACTTTCACCACAGGAGGTTTAAATGCCTTCATGCCTTGATGCCTTTTCAAGATTCTGTATCTGGTCCAACTAGGGGCCATTGGTATGTATTGATATCAAGGACTGATCGGGTTAATTCTAGTTTCTGCTCCTCTCATTTTTTCTTTGCCCATGTGTCTCTGCAGGTGGCGTCGATACCTGCGAGGTTCAGGAGACAGGTAGGCAATGCCTCAGTTTACCTTCGCCTGTTTCTGCGGCCTCCACGGCCTGTGCCGGCGGAAAAAGAAGAAAAAGAAGAAACAAGAGGAGCAGCGACAGGACTACGAGACCGTGGTTTGACGATTTGGGACTGAAAATACACTCGTGTATGCGAAAAAATCTTTGTAAGCCCTCAGCAAACCTCAGGGCTGATATTAAGGGACTACTTTCATAAGTTTCTTCAGGAGTTGTACTCAGTGAAGGGAAGTGAGACAAAGGCTAAGCACTCTTACGTTTTAGATCACGTCCATGAATTATGAGTGGGTGTTTCCATTTCAGCTATCAAGTGTGATTCCATAGACTTGATTGATTACTGCAAATCATATATTCAGTATATCTTCAGTTACTCTGACACCACAAAGAATTTCAAACAAAAATTAGCTATTCTAATTGAACAAAGAGAACAGAAGACGTTTTTCCATATTAAAGACTAGTTCAGGGTTTCAGAAATTCAGGAACCGTCAAAACATCCCACTAACAATCAGATCCATTCTAAGTGAATATATGAGTTTGGAATTTGATTATAGTACTTTTTAGACAGCTTGATTGATAGTCTTTTCCATTTATTGCTTGAAAATGAGTGCTTCAGCAGAGTCTGGCAGCCATAGAGGTGCTCCACAGCACCTGGATCTGGTGCCTTCATTCTCCACCAGTTTGCCTGTTAATTGCCTTCCCGGTAATTATGAACCCCTAGGAAGATCCAAGTGGCCTCCTCGCAAATGCCACCACAGTAAAAGATGGGTACCATCTGTCATTTCTCGGGAACACTTTAAGTCTGGCTCTTGGCAAGCTTCAACTGACTTCCTCTTGATTATTGTGCAGATCTTGGAAAAAGATGTGGTATGAATTTAAATGAAACCTGTGGGTGGTGGGATTTTGTGTCATTCTGAAGGGTGTGTCTGGGAAATGGTTAGAAAACTACATCAAACCACATAATCAGGCAGGGAAAAGCTTATTCATGTCACGCTCTGGATTAGACCTTTCCAATCATGTTGTCCCAAAGCAGTCTGGCAGACTAGTGATAGAGCGTAGCGTGGACATTTCCCAATAAGACAAGATTCAGGAGCCTGTGTCCTCTCTCAAAGGACATTAGGCAGGAATGAGGAGTGACGAATGTGCAAGCTATTTCTAGACCCGTCTTCTCTGACCTAGACTGAGTTTCTTAGGTCCACGGTTTCTTTCTAAGGTTAATGTGATTAGACCTTAAATGGCAGCACACGTCGCATCCAAAGGTCACAATATACAGAAGCAGTAGGTCACAAACACACAAAAGTCAGCTCATCACCTGGCTAACAAAAATGCACCCTATCTCACTTTGTTCCACAAAGTTCCACAATTATTGCTATTTTTAGCACATTTATGCACGAATAACCCCCATCATCCCTATCAGCTCTGCATTAATATATTCAATTAAAATTGGGGGAGGGGGGGAGGTGAGGGGCTCACCATAGCAACTGGTCTGACCAAAACTTTGGCCTTTGGATGCAGGGTTTGAATGGCTTTGAAAATAGCAGTAATTGTGGTGGTAAATGGCAGCCCTCATTAAGGAAGGTGATTATGCAGTCCACGCATGCGAGGATGGGGCGATGCAATTAATCTCTCTCAACAGGAAGCGCGCCAGGATGACGGATGCTCCTAAATCTGATGCCGCGGAAACAAAAGGGGAAGAAAAAGTCAGGGACTTAAACTTTGGATAATGTCCTTTTTGCATATTCAGATTTAGAGGGCTTTCCAGAACCAGTTAATACGAGGCAATGTTAATAAAATGGCTTATCCTTTTATCTATTCATCCAAATCCATTCAGACCATTCAGATTTCACCTGCAAGTCATGGTAAAGCCTTAAGCATTTGATCCTTGTATTAATTTGAACAAGTATTCAAAATGAGGGGCGGCTAAATCGATTTGAGTGAGTGTTTGTGAGACAGTTCACCAGGCCAAGTTATCATGTTATGGGAGCAAGCTTCTGTGGAAGGGAGGGGGGCCAAATTTAATGAGCATGAGATTGAAACGGCTGCTAATTACCTGCAGCCACACTAATTCATTGTGTCTGTCTTGCTGGCTCAGAGACTGCACTCTTTATAGGTGGGTGGTATAAAATGAGTGCATTGCATCAGATCAGCACCATTTTTGCATGTTTGCTCTGTTAAGCGATGACAGGAGGCAAGATTTAATTACAGTTTTAACTTGCACTACTGAACATACTAATTTTTTCAGCACTGACGTTGGATACAGTGTTTAGAAGAAAGCGTAATGTGCACAGGGGTTTCTACATTGCGGCCTCGAAAACAAATAGATGCATTATGCCTTTACGCTTTCTTTAAACCCAAACTGCCATTAAACCCAAATCTCCCTTCTATCAGCGCCCACTGAAAAGCGGCGGCAGCACAAATGATCCTTGTCGTGTGCGGGTAGACATTTATTGCGTTCAGGCTTCATTTTTCAGCTACGGCACGAAGAACCTGAGTGCGAGAGACAGGGAAGAGGATGCTGACACTCGTTCGTCCTGTTCCTTCTCCGCTGTGCTGACAGCCGACCCATCTCTGTGCCTTAATGAAGATTAAAGCAGGCTTCCTCTTCTTAAGCTCCCGTAATTATCCAATCGTCCAATTGAAAGGCATGTAGGGCCTCGGCCGATGGCAGCCCTAGAGAGAGGAAAGTTGAGAGGAGGAGACGCAAGAAGATCATGTAATTGCGACGGTAATGGATTTTGTCGGGAGCACCTGTCAGGGCCATGGAGAAAACAGCCAAGGAAGGGAATTGGAGTCAGGATGCCAGCGAGCTGAGCCTCTGTCTGAGCCAAGCTCACCTGATTGCCAATTTGGGGGAGTCTTCATGCATCAAGCATTGAGAGCAGGGGTGTTAAGGGGCCTAGGTGGCGATTCGCTGGGCAAACCATTAAAGAAGGTGTCAGTGCGAATAAGCGACCAGACGGGCAAGAGTGAAAGCTAAAACCAAACGACGTTTAATTTCCAATTGAGAGCGGGGGAAGATGAAAAAGAAACGCACCACTGAATTTCTCTGGCTAACGTGAGGTTCCTGGTCAGACATGCTCTGCCGAGCACATGAAGTTGATGCAAGTCGAGCTGGCAGCCTCACTTCGGTGAATGAGGCCAGTTAAGTTAAGAAAAGTACACTGTCAGAAGGCAAAATGGAAAGGGCAGTCTTTTGTTGCATATAAATGTGGCCAGGCTGCAGCAAAACAAAATGTGTCACAGGCAGGGCTGTTTAGGAGCTTTGGGGGCCCTAAGCTACTTGTCCCCACCCCAAAAACACCCACAAACCCTAGCAACATACTACTTGCCCTCCACTTGCCCTTAACACTTCAACCAAAACCCCTACCAAACGTATTGAGCTCCTACTTAATGCCCCCACCCCAAATTCCCACCAAACCTAGTGATGCCTTACTTAACCCCATCCTTAACCCCCATCAACCCAAGCAACATCCTACTTAACACCCCACCCCAAATCTCCACCAACCCTAGGGACACCCAGTTGCCCCATCCGGTCCAAATCCCTGTCAACCCTAGCAACATCCTACGTAACCACCCCCTCTGCCCTGAATCCCTGAAAACCTTAACCAACCCTAGCGACACCTTACTTAACCACTCACCCCAAATTACCACCAACCCTAGCGATCTCCTACTTGCCCACCAACCCTAGCAACATCCTACTTGTCCCCCATCCCAAATCCGCACTAATCCTAGTAACATCATACTTGCTCTCCACCCATCCCCATCGTACCTCTCAAATTGCAGACCACAAGGTGGCCCCAAGAGAAAGCTTAAACCATGATAACAGCCACGGATATAATTTGTACAGCCCCTGGTGCCTCGGGGGTCCTAAACAACTGCTTATACCACTTATAGTTAGAAAACAATGATCTCAACTACCCAAATCATTGTTTGGAAAAAAACCACAACTTTCACCCTCATCTTTACAAAGCATCAAATTTCTTGCTGTTTTGCATGCACTGTTTGAGCTGTTCATTTACCAAGATACAAACGGTTGCCAAAACACGAACACCAAACAGGCGATAGCTGAAAAAATGATTATTTCTTTTGTTACGGCAGCTGTGCCCAGCTTGAAGTGTTTGCCAGGTGTGCAAAATCAATTCCAAATGTGTTGTTTTTGAAAGTGGTTAAGACAGGACTGCAGAAGCTCGGTAGAAATATCCAACACAGAGGTGCGTATTTGAGGCTGGCAGCCAAGGGCGCGTGCCTGTTTATCGGCAGTAAACGTTAACAACATTTCTGGCATTGAAAACTCCAGGGGAGGTGTTCTCTGTTGTTGACACTGCACACTTCAGTGCTTCCAGAGACATTAGTTTGATCTGGTGTGTGGCTGTGTCAGGATGACCATAGCGAACTGCCACTGGAACCAACTGCAATCTAAATTTATCACCATTTTTTTTGTTTTGGCCTTTTCAAAAAGTTTAGACAGGATGAGTCAGACAAATGAGTCAGGCTCCAAGCCACACATTTAATCTTAATCAGATGTCTATCTTGGATTTTATTGATTAGATAAATGAATTAATCAATAGCCACTCTCTTCTTGACGTGTTGTTGTCCTTGCTTCGATGCTAATAAATGGATCCCTCATATAATCAGGGAAACTGGGGAAAAAGTTTCAGTCCAATCAGACGTCTCTATCCAACCTCTAGTAGTTAGCATTTTATCTTAAAACTGCAACAGATACCCTTCTATAACCACTTAAACCTTGGAAAAAGTTTCTCTTTAATTGACTGTCTTGGACTTTTTCATCCCGTTGTTATTTCACTGAGGAAAATGTCATTTCATCGTGTTGTCATTTCATCGTGTTGAACATTTTAAATTTTCCTCAAAAATATGAGCTGCCCAGCACGGAGAGATGTAATAAATACTAATTTTGCCTAAAGCGTGAATTTTTCTGCCAAACGTGAGATGACTGTAGTTTTCCCAGCTTAATTATACACTGTTGAGCGAGGAAAGAAAACTCTCATTAACGTGTTTCCATCCACGGATTCCCTCAGTATCGCCTGCTGTCAGTTCCACTAGGTGAGAACAATAGGGAAAACATCAGCGTTATAATTTGCTCTTCTCTCATTCCTTTAATGGAGACCCGCTCTTTAGGAAACGAGATATGCCCTATTGAAGCTTTCCTCATCAATGATTAGCTTCTCATAGCAGCCGATTGTGTTTCTCAGACATCTCTTGCAAAATAATTCCCTTCGTAGCCTTTTCATTTTTCAAGAAAGAAGCTCTTGTGAAAGAGAGATGGCTTTTGTCTGAGACTTTCCAGGCTCGGAGTTAATCGGGAATCAAACGTTACGCCTTTGTTTCGTTTGACTTGGATGCTCTGTCTCTTTTGGGAGGTTTGATGAAGCCGCTTAGCTTTACCTCCCTCCCTCGTTTTTTTTTTCCTGTCTCTCTCTCTCTGTCTCTCTCTGTCTTGCATTATCTCACTGTGCCCGAGTCAGCAGCCATAGCGAGCTTGACACTGCTTGTAAGCGGCTTCTCTGTGTTCCAGGCAGCGAGTTTCATTACTCATTGTGCTGAAGCACAGAGGCGGCTCGTGCACACTCACCACTGAGGAAAGTGAGACTGTAGTACACAATGTCCCAACTTCCTTCTCTCTCCAAAATAACGCAGAACAAATGGTACAGGTGGGACAGGATGTGGATGTGGGTGATTCCATGATTGCAGTGCCATTTAACCCTTCATTTTTAGCATTAAATTACATATATATAAAATTAGCATTTTGCCATAACATTGAAAACACTAAGAAAACATGCATTTAACCATTAATCCATCTCAGGTGACGGTCCCATATTTTACAACGGCTTTATTTTGCTCTTAAATGAGTAACAAAGTGAAGGGTTTTTTTTTTTGCATAGAATTAGCAAATAATCAACATGTGCTTAACTTGAATCCATGCTAATAGCATGAGGACATTAAGGACTTTCTAACGATATACGTAAAATGTATTTTTTTTTTTATTAATAACTTTCTTTTGATCTATAATTTATGTAAAATGTTGTACTTTCAAAGTGACCTCATCAGTCAATATGACAAATCACTGAAAAAAAGAATGAGAGAACCTACTTTTCTTCTTCACATGGTCTTCAGGAAATTCGGATGACGCAACTTCCTGTTGAACATGTGGCTTGTGGAATGTTCCAAATATTTCACAGGCGCGAATGTGTTCAGGTAACATTTTTCATAACCTGTAATGGATAACTCGTAGTAAAGGATGTTTCATGTGATGTTAAAAGAATTCACACATTAAGCCAGAAATAGTAAGATAAGTATTAAGTAAGTATGTTAATGATTATATTTCATGGTAAAATGTAGTTATAGTGCATTGTAGTGATAGTGCTGTAGATTTTGTAGGTTTTATTAAAGTTTTAAGTTTTTTTTATCTTAAACATGTACATAGGTTGCTGTTTAAAATGTCTTTTACCTTTACATAGATATTAAAGCAAATGAATGTAATATCAGTTGAACGCAAATGGTAACCCAATTGTGGAATCACCTCATGTGTAGCAGAGTGCTAAAAGTGATGAATATGAACATAAATATGAATGTGTAGCTGTTTTTTTTGTACAATATTGTGATAATATTATAAACCGTGATATGGATTTAACATTGGCATAGCTTCATGGAGAGGAAGTGAGCCATTTCCTCTTCTTCTCTAGCAAGCTTCCTCAGCTTCAGTCAGTTAAGGTTGATGGCACTTGTGTTGATTAAGGGTCGTGAGCTGTGCATCCTCGACGCTGCACCAGATGCCTGGACAGGAGAGATGTTTGTTCCTCCTAATCAAGCTTGCACTCCTCTCTTTTTTTCTGCATTTAAGCCTCTGTAGAAATTACCACAAGCTCTAGGCTCAAGCCTTGTGCCGGGGAAGACGTGATATCCGAGATGCGCGTGGTTCATCATGCCTCAAGGTTATGATGCTTCAAAAAAAATTGTTTGTGCATTCACAGAAGGGAAAAATATGAAATATGTGTGCCAAGCAGCTCTAACAAAGAAAAAGAAAGAAAGTGCAAGCATCAGCCCGTGGCATCTCAGCATGCCATGCCTTGCTTTTTAGAGGCTAGACTTAAGGCGCAAGCTTACACCGTGTGCGTGTGATTTGTGCTGGGCTGTTTGAAATGCAGAACACGTCTGCATCGGATGGATCCCCGCGGCCCAGGGAGCCTCATTAGAAAGACTCGTGCGCCAGTCTTAAAGCCGGGATAAGCTTAGCAGCCAGAAGCTAGCGATAAAGGAGTTATGTATCGCCGCCTTACACGCGCATGACAAAAAGCCGTCTTATCCAGGTGCCACGCGGCCTAACCTTATATATCACACACTGCGGAGGATGACACACAGCCAGAAACTGTTTGCTCTTGGTTGAATCTTCTGTGCCGAGAGAATTAATAGGCCTACGACGCGAGACGGAAAGTGCGCCCGTGATTGAATGTATATGTAACTACATTTGCTCAGAGTGGAATTATTTTTTTAAAATCACTCAGATATCAATCCTAATCCCAATCCTTTTGTACATATGTGAGGCTAGCCTCCTAGAGATATTTGTCTTCTCATCTCTCAAGTAGTGGTCGGCAAATATTCCATCAAATCTGTCAAAATAATGTGCTAGAGCGCAAATATTTTATATTTGCACTGAAATCAAGATCATAGATTGAGGTTTTTTCTCTCAAGACCATTCTAATCTTTATTATCCACATACTTTGGGAGTAAGACAAAATTCACATACATTTCACATGTGATTCTAAGTTTTTCATGTGATTGTTTGAATAACATGCAGTTACATGTGAAGACGAATTATTCATGTCAGAAAATCACATGTGGAAATGTGAAACCATAACACCCTACTAGGTTAACATGTGAAAATAAATGAATCGTGAATCAAATAAATGAATCGTGTGTAATAATCACATGTGAAAAAAATGAATCGTGAATCAAATAAATGAATCGTGTGTAAAAATCACATCTGAAAATAAATTAATTACATGCAAAAAAAAAGTCACATGTGAAAAACATGGAAAATGTGTAAATTTGATGTGTGAATCATGAGACTAATCCCATGAGAAGTTCATGTGACTTTTCCTTAAGGGATATCATCTTTTTTTTTTTTTTTTTTTTTTTTTTAATAAAATAGCAGACAAATATTCTAGATATGTTAGAGCTCAAATATTTTATATTTATTTGCAGTGTAATCAATGGTACTGTAATGTTCTGTGTACTGGTGTACATATACTGTGACTGACACAATAATAATAATTAAGAATGAATTAAATGCACAACAAATAGCAGTCTATACTTATATTTTATAACTTGGTTAAGGAACAAAGCCCTATATAATATGTGCTGAAAATGTGAGTGCAATGAGTTGTGTGCCTTTTTTTTTCAATATATTAGAAGCCAATTATTAATATGCATATTTGTCCCGAGAGAGCCATAGACTCAATAAGCCATGATCGAGCCAAATGAGATGCAAATGTTTTCATTAATAAAACATATTACTGTGATCGCTGCTTGACTCGACTTGGAGAGAGAACAGCGCTTGTGCAATGCCTGCTAAACTAAAATGCCTACAACTCAATCGAAACCTAACAATCATGTACGTAATTAAGTTTTTTTTCTCTTTTGGCTTAAATGAAACCATAATTGCATGCATTTTTCTGACTGGTATATACTTTCTGATCTCTGTGCAAGCCATGTTTTCTAATAAAGATATTTTACTCCAGTGCTTTTGAATAAAACATCTTTGTACAATTTGCACAGTGAAGTGGGTCTTTGTGATCATTTCAGTGAGCTTTGTGCAGTCAAAATGGCTTTTAATGGCTGCTCTTTCTCTCCTCCGCTGCACACATTTCACTATATTCCACCACTGAGCACATTAGTGTCTTCACTTTTGCACCTTAGACTCGAACACATTCTCACTGCTCCTCATTATCGTTTAGATTTGAACTTTTCCGTAGGCACAAACACACACACACACACACACACACACTCTCTTTCTCTCTCTCTCTCTCTCTGTAACAGTGGCATGGCTTGATATCCGGGCTTCCACTGTTTCCAAGCGGATTGTTGAGGATTTCAGTGAGGATTTCTTCAATCACACTGTAACTAATCCCACTGTGTCTCCATGGCCTGACTGATTATTGTCCTCTTCTTCTTCATCTTCTTCTTCTTCTTCTTCTTCATTTTTACAACAAAAAATCACTTTTTTCTGCTTTTGGTATTGATTACAGAAGCTTAGGTATGGTGAAATGACATTATAATTTTATAATACAGATATATTTTAATCATTTGCCAATTAGAAAGCTGGTAAACGAGTTCGTTTTTGAGGAAAATCATCAAATTTCTCATTCAAAGTTTGCACAAGCACCCATGAAAGACGAATGTCCAAGAAGAATTGCTGCAGTTCTGCAAATCTCATTCATCAAAATGACTAAAGTATACATCTCTCTCTCTCTTTCTCTCTCTCTGTCTCTCTCTCTATCTCTCTCTCTGTCATTCTTCAATATAATTCACTCCAATTTTGGCACCATATTGGCACAACTCAAAAAAAATTTACCATTTATTGTTTTTCCATCATTTCCCCCTGTTATCTGGAAGGGTGCCAATACTTTTAGAGTTGGTCATTTTGAATGGGACTGAATTAAAATGACTAGGATACACAACTCTCTCTCTCTCTCTCTCTCTCTCTCTCTCTCTCTCGCTCTCTCTCTCTCAGTCTCTTTGTGTCATTTTGTCAATATAAGTCACTCCAGTTCAATTCTAAAAGTATTGGCACCCATCAAGTAATGTGGTCCCAGTTTTCTATCTGGAAGGGTGCCAATACTTTGGAGTTATCCATTTTAAATGGAGGTGAATTAAAATGACTAAGGACAGCTCCCTCTCTCTCTCTCTCTCTCTCTCTCTCTTTCTATCTCTTTGTGTCACTGTGTCTAACTCACTCCAATTCAAAACTGGTGTCTCCAAAAGTACTGGCACCTTTCCAGATAATAGATGGACATGATTGTATACAATAAATGGTAAGACTTTTTTTTTTTCAAATAAAGAATGTCTACATTGGGTCCTTATGCCATACCAATAAAAATGAATAAGACTTATGTGAAAACTTGTGAGATGACATTAGAGGTTGACTTTGAGAGAAGCGGTGAGTTATCCACTTCCAGATTGTTGTCACTGTAAAATGTAGATCCTTGATCACTGTTGTCTTGTGACTAAGAGTACATTCAGAAACTCTGTTGTTGCCTTTATCCTAAGATGAGGTTGCACACATGCACAATCCCATAACCATCCATCAATATGAAGAAACAAAATACTTTCAGTATAAAAGGAACAGATGATTTTTACCCACAGAAGTCAAGTAACAAGGTATAAAAATAAAGAAGCGGTTAATAATATCATTATGCACCATTACCATACAGTGAGTTTAGTTTATTGTATAGTTTAGTAGAGTTTAGTTGCTCTCATTGCCCTGGAAGTCTGCCATTGCCTTTAACCAGGTCCTTTTACCCTGAGGTATAAATATGAAGTTGCACACATGTAAAAATCCTTTTTCATCCATTCCAAATATAAAGAAAGTAAAGCCCAAAAATCACAGATTCAGAAGCACAGTGTTGTTCATTCTTGTGATTGTCAAGTTTTAAAATCAACTGTAACAAGTAGCTGTTTGGAAGATACTCTACCCGAGACAAACCCCCAAGATACAGTACAGCTCCTGAACCTCTCCAAACATTACATGAGACCAAAATAAGACTTTTCAGCAATGAACAATATGTTTTATGAAAAAAAATCATTTCACTGGCATGATGGAAGTAAGGAATAAAAGCCTTGGGGCATGCTGTTATAGGAAAATAATCTCCAGCTGTGTGGTGTGATGAAGTAGAGTTACTCTTAAAACCCTGAAGTTGATTTTTTTCCAATAACACCAAGTTCTGATGTGTTTTATTCCTCTTATACGAATGCAGTTTACCAACAATTTCAAATTTTATTTATTATAGACATGACATGACATACTTTTTATCCATTTATAGTTACATTTACTTATGTATCACTTATGTTGTAGCACCGATAGACAGTCGGTTCCTCACCAGCGTCTCTTTTTTCTCTCTCTTGAAGATAATAAGACAAAAAAACTCAGCTCGTCATCAAAAAAGCTACCGCAAAGCATAAACTTCTCTGAAAACCTACAGCTTTATCTCTGACTGTGACAAAGCTCTGCCACTGGAGACTCCTTCCATACACGTTAAATAAACATCTGCTTACAGAAAACGTCACCATATCAAAGATTATTTGATTTTCATTGTTACAGCACAACATTTATTATTATATTATTCATATAAATCTGTGATCTTTAGCTGCACAACTGTCGGAAAATTAATCAAAAACCTTCTGACCACTCAAAAAAAAAATTAAACAGCACTGGTATAATGAAGTTTAATATTGCTAGAGAATGGCAAATGCTATTAATATTAATATGAGCACTATCAACAAAAACAACATCTCCTTCAGAAAGTCTCTTCCTGACATTTCTCCGTCTGGCTTCCTCTTTATTCTTTCAATATGTCTCTGCGTCTATGTCTCGCTCCGTGTGAAGGCGATGACAGCTCTCCTCCAACAGAGAAAGTCGTTGGAAGTATTTTCTTTTGCAAGGGTATGAAATCATTGCTGTAAGAAGTGGTCAGTTCCGTCCCTTCAGCTTACCATATCGAGGTGGAAAAAGGCCAAGATCCATCGATTCCTCCCGGGGTTTCCGGTAACCTAGCAACAGGCTCCGGTACAGGGGGCTTAATCCTCGCAGGTCAATGCTTACTGACTAAATGTGGAATTAAAGGTTCTCATTAAGCGGCTGTTCTGAATAAATAGTGCACTTTGTTCTAGCTTGGTGCTATTCAACATTCCTTGCATACCGTATTTTTTTGTTTTTCCTTTGTTTTGGTTTTTTTATAAGGAGACTCCTTATTATGTTTGAATGCACACTGTAGGGAAACACACCAAAAGTGGTGTGATCACGATTAAAAATTGATTTATCTCCTGTCATCCTTTTGTCATCCCAATGCTATAGTTACAGAGCACTTTAAAAAAAATGGCTAATGAGCATATGCTAAATTTAAGCCAGCAGAACGTAGGTGGCAACAGAGCGAGCACCAAGGTCGAAATAGTTCTAAGTTGATATCTTTGCTGCGTATCGATTGCGTGGGTGGAAATGTGCATATCGTAGATGTGATAGGAGATCTGAAACCTCTGCAGCTGAGTGGGAGGAGAACTCATTAAGGGCCGAATATGCAATGAGATAAGGGGTGAACGGGAGCACTCAGTCAACGTCAGCTCACTGACAGCTGTTGTGACAGAAGAATGCAGAGCCCCGGTACAGATAGACACCTCAACAAAATGACAAATTGGTCTGGAGAGTTCTTTCCGGAGAGAATCACCCAAAGTCTTGAGGTAACATTTAACCTCAAGAGCTATTAACGTCAGTACAAGGTGAGAATTTTTGACGTGGAACAGTTCGTTCTACGTTCTTAATGACAAAAATGACCTTATATAAATCTTGACACCTAAAATGGGCCTCAGATGAATCATTTTGTGTACCCCTTGTGAAAAATTACGACGTTTCAGGTTAATGTTCGTCACCTTTTTCTTAAGACTTCATTCGTTTAAAATCCAAACCCCACTGCAGTCACTCATTCTCATCAGTTTCTCTGTATAATTACTAAGTAAGATCACTTCCACAAGGATGTTTTTGGTATCCAAAATGCATATATAGTATGTCTTGTGTTTGTGAGAGAAGACTAATTGTAAACTTAATACCAAAGATTAAAAAAAAAAGGAATATCCTGTTCAGGTTAGTATAAAAATATACAGAAATATAAATGCTGATTTATCCTTTATACATTTAAATTTACACATTTGTAAACTTTGGAAACAAAAATTGCAGCACAGATCCAAACTCAATTTATATAATATTAATCAATTTAGCTTACATACAAATATCTCACAGTTTATTATAGTGACAGAGCATTTCATTATGGCTGGATAACGCTATTACTAGATGAAACTTTTGTCTTCCTGTGCACACACTTACAGCACGTTGAGCCAAGCCTCACCCTGAGTTACATTTAATGTTGTGGAATTTCTGCAAAAAAATTTTATCACTTAGGTTTTAGCAGACATAAACTGCTAGAACATTCCCTCATTTTCTCTGGAAATTGATACGACAAAACTATTATGGAACCTCAAAACACAACATCTTCCTTCCTGAAGGCTTTCGTGTGAGACTGACACTGGAGACTCCTTCCATAAATGTTAGATAAACATCTACTTTGCGAAAAAAAAAAACTCACCATACCAACAACAATTATACACATTTCTTTATTAAATAACAAGATCTTTTCTAATGTTTACATCCCTGTGAATGAGCTGTTGCTATAGAAATGATAACATATTACAACGAGAGCATTAATATAAACCTGTGATTTGTAGCTGTACTACTGTCAGAGCTGCTGTTATACAAAATTAATCAACCAATCAGAATCTAGAATTCAACAGAAGTCGATGTGAAGCAAGACAACCAAAGCCTATTGACTGATGCATGGCTACATCAGAGTATATCCTTGATTCTGTTATTCTCGACACGTTGCTATGCTTTAATGATAGCAACAGATGAGTTTCCACATGTTCTGTTACATTCAACAATCCCAAACACACACACACACACACACACACACACATCACTCACACTTTATTTGTAGCACGGTTATTCCATCACTTTTCATAGAGGATAACAGTAGTGATAGAATAAAGTGAGAGCCAGCATTATCAGCCTGTTATCAGCAGCCACATCCGCTCAGTCTTTGTGAAAAAGGAGTGCTGATAATGTACACGAGCAGAGGAACGGCATCTTCTCTCCTGTATCTGACTTTTGTTGGAGAGGGAACACCCAGAAGATTGCACTCTTTCTTCTGGAGACGCCGTGGCAGGAGGCCGTCTGCTGCACGTGGCTGCTGATGCTTTAAAATGTTTGCTGTGGGAAATCGGTTGTATGATTTTCAGCCTTGCAAAGAAATTAGGAAGGTGGTGTTACTTTTCTAAATGTCAGCTCTGAGGGATCACCATGGTGTTCAGGCATAAACCAGGGGTTTAAATTCACTTCTCCTAAAATGTCCTTTAAAATCCAATGCCTTTAACAGAAATATCCCTAAACATGTTGATTTTCACGGCTACTTTTGCTTAGGATTTCATTTTAGTGTTCTGTCAAAAATACACAATACCTTTAGTCATATTTTAGTCAGTTGGTTATTGTTAGTTTTAATCTTGATTTAGTTAACAAAAATCTACAGCTAGTTCCCTTCACTTGCAAATTGAGTACACAATGTCATTAGTCCAATCAACACTCTCTTTTGTGTTTTTTTATTAGTTGAGGAAAATCTTGTTACATTTTGAGAACTTTTGGAGAATTATATCATCATTTCATATTCATAAAAAAGTTATTATCACAAGTTAAAACAATATATTCGAAAAAAATAAAAAAAACATTTTCTTCTTCCCATGATCTTCAGCAAATTCAAACTTCCTGTTGAAACTGTGACTTTTGATGTGTTCATGTAACAGGGTTGCGTAAAGATAAACTATAATGGCCATCTCATGGAAAAGGACCATTCAAATGTTTCAAGGATGTTTCAAGCTCAAAAATAATACAATCTTTTTTTTTAAGTAGTTTATATTTACATTTCAAGGTAAAGTATAGTTATAGTGGGCTGGGACAGGCAAAAATGCTGTAAACTCATATTTTATATTATTCATCTGAAACATGCATAGAGATCATTATGAAGGACACTTTACTTGTGTTTAAAATATCTTTACTTTACATACTGTATATATATTTATAAATGTAATATTAGTGGGACGCATATTTTTGAATCTAAGCTCCTATTCTATCCTGGCCCTATATATTAAGTCTATTAAGCAGACATTTATTTCTAATTTCAAGCTCGAAATCTTGTTCTATTGGAAGATAATTTCACTTGTTTCAGTTATTTACTTGAAGAAAGAAGTGTAGCTGGTGGCTAATTCAGGTTGCGCGTGACAGGTCAGCTGAGGTCCAGCAGAGGCTGGAAAGATTCGGATGAGGCCAGCACAGCTGAAGGCTGCTTGCAGATCTGGGCCAGCCGTGCCCATGAATACCACAGACCTCATTTTTCTGTTTTACTGCCAAAGCCATCAAAGAGGACAGAGCACTCAGATTCTTGCTTCTGGTTGCGAGTGTGTGAGTGTGCGATTGTGTGACTGTGTGTTGGGAGGACTGACTACAGTGCAGGGATGCACTGATAGCAATTTTGTGCCAATACCGTGCTCATATATTTATACTTGTAAAAAAAATGCTCCAATATCAACATCCAATATCATACTATGAAACTGTGTGACATAAGCCTACGCTGTCGCGCTAATAAACAGACAACACAAAATGACAGTGATCTGCTCGTATTTATGATTAATGATGGCAATCAAAGCAAAGGAGGCTGCAAAGTGTGCTCTGTGAAAATATCAAGAAAAGGAACAACTCCGAAAGTAGCCTGATAAAACAGTTTAAACATAAAACTCAGCATGAGGAGTTCATCACTAGAAGCAAACGCTAGCAAGGGACAGAAAATCTGTCTAAAGACAATGCTAGGTGAGCGAAAATAACAGCTTTTACCCAGTATGTTGTTCTTAGCCACTATCGGTCATTGACAATGAGGGATTTTTGCCATGAAAAAAAAAAGTTTTGATACAGCTGTACAGAAGAGCTTTTCCCAAAGTGAAATAAAGCCCGCTCTTCTGCATTGCAGCCCTACTCGATCCAAGTAGCTAGCTAAAAAATCAACTAGCTAACTTTATAAAGAACGATTAAGTGATTGAACACACACATGTATGCATTTCATAGCCACTATTTAACCCAGGATACATAATCAGAGCTAAGTCAAATATTCCATGATGAAAACATGTACTCGTATTTGTATTCTCTCTGAAAACGTGATATTGATGCGTCCCTGCTACAAAGTTTCAACCAAATTACTTGTGTGTTCATTTCTAAAGCAAATATCTAATCTTCTTGTTATTAAGCAGGAAACACCCGTACAACACGCTGGAGGGGAGAAAAAGCCATCGGATAACCAATGTAATCAACCTGTGTTAGGCTGAGTCCTTCCTTAATGACTCGGCTCTAATCAATCGCTATCTGTGCTTGCAGTGAGTAATTATAGCGGGACAGCCTGCGACTCGCTCTGAAGCTGCACTGCGCTGTGGTGTTGGGTGGGCTGGTGTGTGAGAATGTGCTCCGTTTGATGTTGCGAAAGATTCAGTTATCTAATCAGCAGGGACCGCACCACGTCGACCCTGTGGCACACTGAGACAGCGTTCTGCTGTGATGAAATGCGACCTGTGTGGAACAGACAATGTACTGCACCATGGATTTAAAGGTTTAGGTGTGGCAAAAAGAAAGACTACAGAAACATGCGCAAAACCAACTTAATGCAATGGAATGCAATGCAAAATGAAATAAGAAATCTAACAGGCAAGAAGGAATTCATTACATTGCATACAAATATTGAGGTAATAACAGCGTAGACTTGATCGCTTGATCTTTTTCAAGGACCCAAATAGTACTTTTCATCGTGGACCTTCTTACAGATTCTGTCATTTTCTATAACAGCAACTCTGACAGTAGTGCAGCTGCAAGCCACAAGTTTATATTAATGCACCCATTCTAATATATTATCATTTCTGTAGTAACAACTCATTGTATGATGGGCACTCCATGTCATCTAAAACTAACTAGAAACAGATTCAAAATGTGTTATTATTTAACAAGTGTTCATATGGTGAAGTTTTCTGGAAGGAAATGTTTATTTAAATTTATGGAAGGAGTCTCCAGTGTCAGCGCTTTGTAACAGTCAGTTGGTTTTCCACCACGAACAAATCTTCAGGACAGAGCCATTTACGACTTCAGGTTTCTCAGTAACATAACAAGATGCATTTATGTTTTTTCTTATTAATTTCAAGACAGTGGAAAAAGAGAGGCTGGTGATGGAGCAACTGTTTATAGCTGCTATAACATAAATGAAAATGCACGTTCCATAAAAATTGTAATTGTTCATAAATCGCTGTGGTTAAAGACGATTAAAACAATTGAGGATATGCTTTTATAGATAAATGATCAACGCCAGTAACAGTAACTCTACTTCAAGTCACCACCTTGTCGTGTTTTATTCCTAGCTAACATTGGCTAATATATCTAAATAACATGGCTTAGCATTCTAAAGTTGCATGTATCAATACATAGCTATGCCTGTGATTTCCATTGAGCTAATGTGCTTTCCAGCTATCATGCTAGCATGTTGCTATATTGCACACCTAGCATATTTGTTGTGCAAGTCATGTGGTCTCACTGGGAAATTCACTGAGATGTAGTGAATTAATGCATGGATGATGCATTAAAACCACTGAACTACTTCTCTGTGTAACAAAAATTTATATTTCCATGAAAGGCTGACACAGAGAGGAAGAATGCTGCTAAGTCATAGACACAAATGTGGAGCATTTTAGGTCTTTAAAATGGCTCCTTTTTCTCCTGAGGAAGCTGTTTTGGTGCGGTTCATTGATGTGAGAGATGGTGTGGTAAACGAATAAATGATCAATTTTGTTTAGTGGAAAATGTTAGTTTTTGATTTAAGACATTACTATAAATCAGGTACTTCATACCGAAGTACACAGTATATTTGAGACATTACTGAAGTTAGGGCTATATTGTAACTTTGAATAGGAGTTCTTCTACATATTTGCAAGCATCATTGATCTTGTAGATGTGTATGAACTAAAAGGGAAGCGATTTCTCAGGATATTGGCTGGACTTTTATGGATTTGCAGTCGTCAGACCGTGTTGGTGAGGCACTCTCTCTTCAGTCTGAGCCCTGAGAAGTCAAGCCAGGGGGAGTCAGAGAAGGGTGCATGGTCTTGCTCCAGTTGCCACGCTTTG
The DNA here is from genome assembly GCA_022758105.1 of Pangasianodon gigas. Lineage (NCBI taxonomy): Eukaryota > Metazoa > Chordata > Actinopteri > Siluriformes > Pangasiidae > Pangasianodon > Pangasianodon gigas. The sequence continues at coordinate 18,866,611 of CM040473.1, read as the reverse complement.
CATCATGTTACATTTCGGCCCCTGCTGAAAAAGGAAGAGAGAAGGAGGGGGGCACAGAACAGGGAAAAAACACAGCCACCGAACAAACAACCAGGGTGTTTGGATCCGGTTGATGGCTTCGGCATATCGAGTTTGCGGCATCTAATCTAACTAATCTAAATGCGTGGGGGGGCATGGGGGGGGGCGGTCTGAGGGAATGGGGAGGCCCTCACACGACTTCTTATTATTCTGTCACTAACCATTAAGCATGAATAAACAGCTTGAACTCCCCACATCACCCGGGCATTTTATTTTGCTCCTTTTTAATGAGAGCAAAATTGCATCCATTGCCAAATGTGCCTCTGTAATTTCTTGTGCATTAAAAGGGAGTGGTGAAAAAAAAGAGCCTCTTTGAATCTGTTCAGCAATGTTCTCTACTCGGTGGAATTATTTGATTATGAAAAGTGGAAAGTGCTCAAATATTTACGGGGGAGAAAAAAATTTGACTTGTGGGATCTGATGCAGATTGTCTTTGATCAAGAGTGAGAAAAGGTTTGATCTTTTGAGCAGTTGATGGAATTCCAATTAGGCAAGTGTTCATGTTTGTGTTCGTGTTCATCGTTGTTTTATTATACAGTATATATCACTCGACATGTTCTCCTGAGACGATAAAACGGCTTGTTTTTGTTTTTATAGATTCGCGACATGCTAAGATTTATAGCTGATAATCGTATGAGCCAATATACTGTATTGGAGTAGTTTTAAATGACTAGCACACAAAACCTAATATTTCCCTTTACTTTATTTATTTGTGCGGCTGCCGGGAGAAACCCTTCACATGGTGATATTTACACATTTTCTGATATATAATGTTTCCTGAACAGAAATGTGTTTCTGTTTTACATAGTAAGTTATAGCATTTTAAAATCTGGTTACCATCAGAATGGAAAAAAGGAGAAAGCTGCATTCAGTGTTCACTGATCACCACTGATCAATCACTGATCATCATTGTTCCCAGCAACCAATCACTAATCACCATTATTCCCAGCAACCAATCACTGATCACCGTTGTTCTCAACAACCAATCACTGATCACCGTTGTTCTCAACAACCAATCACTGATCACCATTGCTCCCAGCAACCAATCACTGATCACCGTTGTTCCCAGCAACCAATCACTAATCACCATTATTCCCAGCAACCAATCACTGATCACCATTGTTCCCAGCAACCAATCACTGATCACCGTTGTTCCCAGGAACCAATCACTGATCACCATTATTCCCAATAAACAATCCCTGGCCATCATTATTCCCAGAAACCAATCACTAATCACCACTGTTTGTCCACCTGCGCACTTCTTCAGAATATCTCCCTTCTCCGTGTACACGTTTTGATTCAATTAATCAATTAATATGCCACTAAGTCTATGACATCATCTGGAGGCTGTTCGAGCACATTAGCTAGTTTCCCCTGAAAAGAGCTGGCAAAACTAAAGTGCATTTAAAGAATCATTTCCAATTCCTAAAGCTATATACTATATATACTATATATATATATATATATATACCAAAGCTATATGAACCCTACATTAGCCCTTCATGATAGCTGACATGAACCTGCGTATACATTTCTAAAATCTTATTCTTACGTATCTATTCTCCAAATGAAATCAAAGCTAATGAAAAGGCGTAACTGCAAATAAACCTACATGAGGCCTACATATGCCCTTCAAGACAACTGACATAAACATTTATAAAGGCTTATTCCTACATGCATCAGCTGTCCTGTTGATATAACACGTGCATCATCTGACAGATTTTCGTTGCCATAAGGATGAGATATGTCATTTTTTGGATTGTTTTACTTTTTAAATGTCAACAGTTCAGCATATTCTGACATGTATATATATATATATATATATATATATATATATATATATATATATATATATATATATATACATATTGTTTGTTTGTTGTCTTAAAGTAGACATGTCAAAGTATGTTGGTCACAATCCAATTTTTCATCATTTTTGGCGAGCCTCATCCGATGGGTTTTCCCAGACTGCTACGGAAATGAAAAAAGGCGTATAATCATTCAAATACAGTACTAATAATGAGTGAACTGATTTGAAGTACACTCAAATTATACTCAATCAGCATATTATTCTAGCAGTGCTGAGCTTTCATATCGAACTATTTGATCACTCTTGAATGCTGCATGCACGAGTGTGGCAATTGGATCAGCGCTGTTGAACAAGTTGTTTGGCTGCTTTATTAAAAACAAATCTCTCTCTATTGACAGACGCCAGAAAAACAATGCACTCTGCGGCTCGGCACATCGGTGTCAGAGCCGTCGATGGGTGGGGAAAGAAAAAGTAAACAGAAACCCAGAGAGACTGTTTACTCACGCATATTGCATCCCGCAACGAAGTTAGATCGACTCGAAGATTGACACTTATTGCAATTGAGGAATATGGGAGAGGGTGAACGCAAGAGAGGAGCCAAGACATGTCCTTTCTGAAACATCTCTCAGGAGGGAATAGATATACAGTAGTCTCTCTTAGGATTTAAAGGCAGATATTATTTGTGTAGAATTAGTCAGCCTCATCTATAAACATGTCTAGATTTCAAATATCTGACTGCCACTTGAGGAAAATCCATCACGCAATGTAAAGATTGGATCATATTGTTCAGTGTTGGAATTGCCTTATCGGCCCATACACAGCTTTTATCCGTATTTTTGGCCGATTCTTATTTCTGAAAAAAAAAAAAAAAAAGCTATTTTTTTCCTCATCTTAAGCTGTGTGTTCTTTCCCCCTCTGAGAGGATGAGCCATTAAAGAAATCTAGCGTGTCTCTGTTTGGTTCACGTCGCTTGAAAAACAGTCAAATGTTCCTAAACACATCATCTATTCCGATCTCATCCAAATTGGAAAACTACAGCTGCTTGTCACGCCTCAAACCACGGCCCCTGCCTGTCACCTCTAACTCTCAAAGTATTTAATCAGTGTGCTAATAATGTCATTTGATACTTTTAGCTCAGCATGAAATCTAAAGCCGTGGCGTATAATGATGCATTGTTATTCCCGGATAAATCAAGAGCCCGTGAGCTAATGTCCGTGCTATCACAATCACATCTCTTTGTCTGACAAATAGTGCAATCAGTGATTTCATTCTGGGCTATATCGCGTCTTCCTCAAGCTATACGTCTTCAGGAGCACAGTGTGGATCTCAGGCAGGGGATCTACCGGAACGTTGATGGTTGAACAGTGCCACCTTATGACTGCTGCTCGCATCGCTGTGGCCCTTTGGACGTCGTCTGATCCTGGTCAGGCAGTAATCCTCCTGCTCTGCTGCTCGTGAAATCGAACTTGTGCAATATCTGTGTCTGGAGATATAGGAAGGAAAATATGTGACACTCTCTCTCTGCCCACACACACACACACACACACACACACACACACACCTAGGTGTCAGCCTCAACACTCAATATACCGTATGTGAAGATGGGTTTCATTATGATGGTGATCTATGAAATTCACACATGAATGGAGCAAAGCTGTTTCCAAATGACAGCAGCAAAGCCCCCAGGATACGCCTGATGAACGTTAAACAACACAGAGCAAGCATAAGAGAGACATATATCAATTTATATGAATTTGTATTTGCATGTTTCATGCCATATGTCATTATCTTAACAATCTCCAACTTCCTGTGTTTCCTTCCTCTCAGATTGTTAATATTTCTAAATCTGGTAATCCAGTCTTTGACTACGAAGCGTATCCATTTTCCAAATTAATTTCCAAAAAAAAGTTACATAAACCCTACATAAGCCCTTCATAACTGATGGCAAAAACCTACATACACACTTATAAATGCTTTTTCCTACATGCCATATCTATTCTCCAAATTAAATCAAGGCTAGTGAGAAAGCATAACTGCAAATGAAGCTACTGTACATGAAACTTACATAAGCCATTCATAACAGCTGACATAAATCTACATATACATTTAGGACAATCACAATGTCCTATGAAACAACAACCGAAGCCCCAAACAGTCACTGGATTTAATTTTCCTCCTAGATCTTCTAGAACATTCACATTCCTCATAATTGCAAATAAACCTACATAAGCCCTTCATGACAGCTGACATAAACCTACACATACATATACTGGATGACAATGACGATTTTCTATGAAACAACAACCTAAGCCCTGAACAGTCATTGGATTGACATAAACCTACATACACATTTAGAAATGCTAGTGAAAAGTATAATTGCAAACAAAGGCACATAAGCCTGTCATGACAACTGGCATAAACCTCCATAAACATTTCTAAAAGCTTATTCCTACATGCCATATCCATTCTCCAAATTAAGTCAAAGCTAGTGAAAAATGATAATGGCAAATACAGCTACACAAAACATACATAAGCCCTTCATGACTGCTGACATAAACCTACATATACATTTATAAAAGCTAGTGAGAAAGGTAAATAGCAAATAAAGGTACATGAAGCGTACACAAGCCCTTCATGACTGCTGACATAAACCTACAAATACATTTATAAAAGCTAGTGAAAAAATATAATTGCAAGTAAAGTTACATGAAGCCTACATAAGCCTGTCATGAGAGCTAACAAGAAACTACATATACATTTATAAAAACTTATTCCTACATTCCATGCTCATTCTCTAAATTATTATATTTTATTAAACAGCACCTTGAATTGTCTTGTATATAAAATGTGCTATATAATAAATTGGCCATGTCTAGCCTTGCCTCACATACATAAGCCCTTCATAACAGCTGTCATAAACTACATATATATTTATGGCAAGGACAATAACCTAAGCCCGAAACGGTTGCTGGATTTCACTCCGAGGACTTCTAGAACATTCCTCTTCCTGTGCAGTGGGCTCTGAAACGCCTTGCTGAACTCCTGAGGTTTTAAACTCTGGCTGAATCTTTTCTAACACCTCTCTGTGTCTTGCCTGAGGGGAGTCTCGTCTCTCTCCAGAGGGCTTCCTCCTCCACCCTCCCCACCCGCTTGCATCAGTCTGGCTGCCCCGACATTATATCTGCACTGCTGCCTCTTTCTCAGGCCCTTAGCAATACCCAGGCACTTGTGAATAGCTAACTGGCTGTCTCTCACGCCACAGCCGGGGCTTTTCACCTTCATTCATTAGCCTTTTCATCTTCCACTTTCACGTGTCAGCTCCTTCACAGCTGTCTATATCCGTGTTTCGCATGGAATATTTCTCTCTGATCAGAAGAGTTCTCTTGCTGCCTTGCAGTTGGTCAAATTCAGTTCAAGCTTAATGCATTGTGTCACTCAAAAAACCTAAAAATTGAGATGGGAAGTTCATTTTTTTAAATATTTTCATAAGCGTTTAGCACATATAATGCAAATATCCGACTTGAATATTAATGCTATTGTTTACTTCATAAATCTGTCATAAACTTGCATGTTTTCTGTCACCTATATTCTGAGATTTCAAAAAATTAATTAATTTATGCTATAAATTCTGTGAAAAATGTCATATTTGGACTGAATATTGAGTTGTATCTCCTTATTTCATAATCCTTCCAGTATTTATACATATTAAATATTTCTACTAAATATACCTACTTTGGGCCATCATAGCACATTCATAAGCTTGAATAAATCATTTTTATAACAATATTTGACCATTTATGTAAGGCTTATGTCAAAACATGCTAGATGATCAAAGTTTTTGTGAAGTATATCACTTTGTCTTGACATGAAAAAGAGAAAAGAGCCTGTTTGAGAATATTTGTAATTTTTTTCACCTTATCATGGAAGTTAATATTTTATCTAGTTATTATATTATATTATCTATCTATCTAGCTAGCTAGCTTTATGTTTATCTAGCTATCTTTCTAATCATCATCATTTCAATACAATGTAGCTCATATGTCAGCCTAATGAATGATTTTAATGTTTTAATAGTAATAAAATTTCATTTATAATCCTGTTATGAAGCGTTATCAACCCCTAGTACAACTTCTGCCATGAAAGTTGTGTTACAAAAAAAAATAACCTTTATAATAAATAATAATAACCTTTAATGTCACCTGACCAGTTTTGCTCCAGCTTTGCATTATAAAAGTGTTATAAAGGTCCTATGTAGGGCCTTCAACTAAAGTGATACCAATATTTCCTTCTTTTTAAACGTTTTCTTAACACTCTCCTTTTACTTTTATCTTATATCTATACATGAGACTCCGACTCATGTTTCGAGTATAGAGCTGTATCCACCAGTTTTTTTTTTTTAATCAAAACTGTTAAAGATTATGAGAAAATAATTAATAGAACATCTGGAGAGAGATCATTTATCTCAATACGGTTTCCATTTTAAAACAAATCAACAATGACTGGTGTGTTATTAGTCACTGAGCCACAGAGCTTGTAGAGCCGCATTTATTTATTTACACATAAATTCTTCTTTATAAAGTTTTTTCAACATTTTATGAGTGTTATTAAAAAGCTTTTTATACTTGTCAAATCATTTTCAAGGGATTAAGCTGGAATAAAGCACATCTCTTTTCATTATATGATATCATTTCACAGTTTGTATATTAACAACCTTCTTTTTTCAAATATTCTTTTACTGTTGTCTTAAAAATGTTATTTTGTATGTGCTGTATTCTATGTGCTGATAATTCAATATATTAATACAGACACAATGTAAATATAATCTACTCAAAGCTATCCTATGACTATAGTTGACATGCAATCATTTGTTCATGAATGTAAAAGATTAACAAAAAAAAACTTACAATCTGTATTTCTGCTATTCAAAAAAGCTGATTTCTTTGTTATTTTCAATTAATATTGCAAAATCAGTGCTATTTCAAGAAATGGATTAAATACTGTGGTCAGTTTGAGAATGGACTGCACAGCTGGGGGATCAGCTGAAAAACAAAGTGTATTTAAAACCATTAAAAGCTTTGAAATCATTAATAATTAAGGTAAACATAGACCCCTGAGTGATACAGCCATACCTTCTGGTCATGATTTTTAAGAGCAAGTCAGAATTCGCTTTCTAAAATGTTGTGCTGTTGAGTAGCAGAGTCATAAAAAAGTGTTCATAAACGCATTTGTTTTTTATCCATTCTGTCGAATCGGACACTTTTCCAAGTCAACAAAAGATGGTTGTAGTTACAGGCAATTAGGATGGATAATAGGGCTGAGGAGCGCCATTTTTGCAGTGCCCATTTCCAGTAGCTAACCATCATGTGATCGAAGTTGGCTTGTTAACTAAGAATTTAACAGCCTTAGCTTCCTAGTTAGCTAACATCCCTGAATTATGTTGCTTTAACAAATCTATAAAGCTTGCCTAAAATGTACATCAAGAAACTAGCTAGCTTATGCTAGATGGCTAGGTCACATTCTTACTGAGGAGGTGCTTATAATGGACATGTTTGACTAGCTGACTTTGTTCAGCTAACAAGTGAGTTTATGGCATCTTTCTGGGCAGTACGTTGACTTTCAGTGACACGGCGTCCTCGATGCTGTAATCATTAAACATTGCCCACAAACAACAAGGTTGCAAGCATGAAGAGATTTATATGCCTTCAATTTCTCTCTAGTACAAATGCACAGAGCTTTTTATGAGTTTCTGTATGTACAGTATACAGTATGTCTTGTCATTGCAGGCCACGCCACCGCTTAGGATCTTCTAGAGTTACACCATTTGAAAATGTTAATGTAGCTGAATAACACTTCCTGTCTTCTAGTGCTAATCTATAATAATAAGTGGATAACATTTTAGCTAATGCTAATCCGATTTCTAAATAAAATCCTTGATAGATTCTTCAGACAGATTATAACCAAGTAGCATCAGGTTGCTAGGCTAATCGTGTCTTTTTGCAACCAGGTTGTGCATGCATCTCTTTTCATTTACAAGCACTAAAGGGATCTATATAACTACTAAATTACTGGCTAGTCTGAAGCCTCTTTCATGCATCCACGCAGACAATCGCAATGATTCAAAATCCCAGGGGCACTCATGTACAGTAGCAATCGAGTAGGACAAGAATTAGTACAAAATCGAAAGAAATCTAGAGGATCATGTGAGAACAGAAGCCTATATTTTACCGGACAACTTTGAAGTTTGTGAGATATGTACAGAAAAGAGGAAAGTCACTGAAGGTGAAGAACAGGAGAAATGTCTGGAAATGTCTAGAAATTGAGAAATTAGGAAGCTGTTGATGAAATTTATGGTAAAATGAATGACACAATCCAGAATCTGAGAAAGTATTGAGAGGTAGCAAGTTATAAACAACGGTTTAAAATGCCAACTCCATCAAATGTACTGATTTGTTGCACACCACATCATGTGTAATGGGAATTTGCGGTGGGTTGCTATTTCGAATGATACAATGCACTAACATTGCCAATATGACAATAATGTCCCGGGTTTAAAATGTGATCAGCTGTTAGGTTAAGAAAAATGATATAATTCTTATAAATTCTATTTGTGAGGACTTATATGGGGCTCGTGTAGGTATAACAGCAATGCAATCACTGTAGTAATGACATCCTTTTTACAGCACCATCTACATACCACAATTGCGACATATTTCACTCTGATTGATTTCTGTTGGCTATTTAAGTGCCTTAATGAACCATTTCTATTGCAGCAGACCTGAAGGCCTGGGTGAGGGCGTATTTGTTCTCGTGTCCTTTTGCCTTATTTGAAGTCACGCACAATCATTTCTTCTGTATTAGTAGTTATAAATTGGGCAAATGGATAATGGGTTGTGTGACATTGCAGACTGTTTAGTCTAATTTTAACTCTGGAATGTATTCCTTCCTCTGTAATATAATCGAGGAACCAGTAGCTCCTTATCCAACTGCGTTAAAAGGTGGAAAAATGTCACTGTGACTTGGGATGACATTTCAGTGGTTGAATAGCATGCCTAGTGTGGTTTACTTTCTTTGCAGTATTGAATGCCAGTTTCTATTATTATTTTTATTATTATTATTATTAGAAGAGAAGGAAAAAGGGGAACATGAGCCAGCTAAAGGCAGAAATGTCACAGTGACTTGCGGCTGGATAGCAATTCATTAGCATGCCTAGTGCTGTTTACTTTCTTTTTGCTATTGAAAACCACAGTTCACTGTTTATTTTTCTTAGAAGAGAAAGATGGAATATCTTTACCAGCTCTTCTTTACAAATTCATAACCAGCTACTTTTAATTAAAATTAAACTTCACCTTACCCTTAATACCTCCACACCATGTACATACTGTAGATATGATTGGAAGTACCACAAAGCTGTATACTGGGTCATTTGCTGTTTCTCTTATATATAAAAATGACCTTTATGTTTTTTAAATTATTTATTTTCTTTTCTTTATTTATTTACTGTGTTTACAGTGATTGTGTATTGTATCCTGTTAAGTAAATCATTCATTTATGTATATTATGAGTGTAATGCAATGCCACTATCTGTATCTGTATCTGTTTAATGCTCCAAATATCTGTATCTGTATTTGGATTTAAATCCAATGTGGGTGTGGCCTAAATTGGAGGGGTTTTCCTTTTTTCTTTTTAAATTTTTTTTTTATTAAATATGAACCCTAATGCTATGCCTACCCACAATATTTTCTAAGAAGTTTAGTTGGATCTATTTCCCAAAATATAAACAAACTAATAGCTTAATTCAAACCGCTGTGAACCTGACCAGGCAGTTACTAAGGATGAATGAATAAACACTGTAAATGAACAAGATTTTTCTTTGTCCCATGAGCTTTACATCTGACTGCTTCATATCTGACCGCTTGCTCACACCCTTATGAACATAATACCTTCCACTTTTTTTTCTTGCATCCTGCAGGATCCCAGTCCCACTGAAAAACTAGTCTAGTCTCAACCAGACGCCATGTCAACCTGTCTAAAAAAATTAATAGTGCGCCTCCTATTTGTATCTGTATTTGTATTTGTTTAGAACACATTATCTGTTTATTCTGATTCTGTTACATTTCTAATATACAATGCTATTTTTAGTAAATACAAGTTTTATTTAGTTTAATTTGTTGCTATATTCCTAACCTGAGCCAAGTCCCTAAAGCATCACAGCACAAACATCATCAATAAACGGTGGCGTGAGCTTGACATTGAACTCCCTCTCTCTTCCAGTTAAAACAATCTTAGCTTTTTACAATAATTTTGAGAAAACTGGCCTTTCCTAAGAAAGAATGTGATCAGATTTCATTCACTTTTGTAAGAAAAGGTATAAACCCTAACAACCCCCTTAACTCCCTAACCGCAAACTTCATACAACTTGAGCTGTGCAATTTATAAATCTGCATGTGTAAGTGCAAGCCCATGTTTATATTCAAACACTGCAATGAAAATATATGGGCTCCATGAAATAAAATATGGAAATGTGATGTTTGTTGTATACCGCCCAAGAAAACAGAGAAAACAAGTTGCCATTTTAATTTGATTTTGAGTAAATATAGACTGTGTGGGATGAAATCTAGTGAGACTAATTATATAAATCACAAACTGGCGGACAAAAATAGGCACCTCAGCCAAAGTAGGATGCAGTGAAGCTGGCAATCTAGACGCTGAAACATGAATCCCATTGCTGGATCATATTTTAAGTAACAAAGTGTTCATCAGCATTACCAATGATTGGTGATGCTGCTTTGATCTCAGCAGCATTTCCTGTTTCCTCACAATCCCTGCAACAAGCTTTTGTTTTCCCCCCTTCGGAAATGTTAATTTCTGGGCCTTGTTATTATTCCACAAGCGTGTCCTAGTTATGGCAAAATGGCCTATTTGTGTACAGTGATATCTCACTTGAGCATCTAGCCTCTAATAGCTGTTTTATTTTAAACAATGCATCTTGGTCCCTGGGTGAGCTATTACAGGCAAGAGAGAAAGAGAGAGAGAGAGAGAGAGACAGTAGGAGGCAAGTTTCATCTCTACTCATCTGCACGCTCCTTAGGACCTCCATGGGAATCACAAAGTGCATTGCAAAGTAATAAAGCAGCTCATAATTGTTTCATGTGAGCTCGCCAAAGCCATCAAGGATACTTCTGTTGCAGCGTTGCCTGCGTATTAATGCACAATTTTAATGGGAGACCTTCTGAGAGAGTATGGAGATAACCCCACGATCGGGGCATTCCAGCAGAGCTCAAGTTATTCATTTTCTCATTTCAGGGAATTTATGCACCAAGAGGAACTGGGACAGGCTTTGGCAATAACCCTGTAATGGCTTATCAGTGATGTGTGTACAGCCATAATAAGTAAAGGACCATCGCTTGAGGAATGCAATGCTTTCACAATCACTAGCTGCCTTAAGTTATTTTTACCTTTTCAACACAATCATCCCAATCATCCCACAGCAACTGATAAGATAGCTGAGCCTGCTGGGCTTGACCAACTCCCTCTGCAGTTGGATCCTGGACTTTCTGAGTGGGAGACCCCAGTCCATCAGGATCGAGAACACCACCTCCTGCACCATCACACTGAACCCCGGCGTTCCCCAGGGCTGTGTGCTTAGCCCACTCACATAATCACATTATCAAGTTTGCTAATGATACTACAGTTGTGGGTCTCATCAGCAACAATGATGAGTCAGCATACAGGGAGATGGTGCAGATCACAGAATGGTGTAGAGACGACAATCTCTTAATGTTGATGAGACCAAAGAGTTAATTGTTGACTTCAGGAGGACCCAAGTGGACCACCCACCAATGCACATCAACAAAACAACTTTGAAGAGTCAAAAGCTCCAAGTTTCTTGGTGTGCACATAACAGAGGACTTCCACTTCCTGCAGACTTTCAAGAGCACTAACCTCCCACCTCCCATCCTGACCACCTTCTACAGAGGGACAATAGGCACCATCCTGACCAGTTGTCTCACTGTCTGGTAAGGAAATTGCACAGCTTTAGACTGCAGTACCATACAGCGAATTGTGAAGACAGCTGAGAAGATCATCAGGGTCTCTCTACCCACCATTGACGCCTCCTTCAACAAGCACAGCATCCACAAGACCGCCAGTATTGTACATGACCCTCCCACCCCTCTCATAGACTTTTCACCCTCTTGCCATCTTGCAGAAGATACCGGAGCATCCGTGCTACCAACACCAGATTCTGCAAGAGCTTCTTCCCTGAGGCAGTCAGAATACTCAACACCCTGCTGCCTCCCAGCACTCAACCAGACTAATCAAACCTTCCCAACAGCTACCAATGCACATCTATCACTGCACACCTGTACTTTATAATGCTGCTATTGGACACTTTTACTATTATGGCTCTCACTTTACTATTATGACTCTATTATTGCTGCTACAACAATTGTTGCACTCGTTTTTCCACTCAGCAGCATTCTGTTGTCCTGTCTAGTTGACGTGCACTGTCCTATGTATTTACTGTCCTGTGTATTTATTGTATTGTTTGCATTCATCTTACAATGGCATGTATTTGCACTTTATGTAGTCCTGTGTACTGTCCCACTACACTGTTATGTGTTGCACCATGGTCCTGGGGAAATGACATTTCGTTCCAATGTATGCAGGCTATGTAGATGAATGACAATAAAAAAAAACACTTGACATGCGCTTATTTCAAGTGAACACTGGTTTCGATCCTGGCCATGGAACCCAAACTTTGGTCCACCTATTAACCTCATTCTTGTATTCGGACCATGTTTGAGAGTGAGCTGAGAAAGATTGGTTGAGCTTGTTGTGCTACTTCCTGTTTCAAGCTTCACAATCCCATGGAAAGGCATTTGTGCTAAACTAAGAATTGAGCTAAAAATACATTTTCCATAGACTATAAGCCGGCAGCTTTGACTAAAATGCTTCACCCGACGTTCTAATCAGTGATGAGCAAAAGTAATAAAACACTAATTACACTAAACACTAATTAAATCAACATTAACGAGAACAGTAAAGGGAGGTACATGTCTGCAGGGCTCATCTTTGGATTAATGATTAAAAACAAAATGTCCTGAAGTGTTTTATTGCTCTTACTGTAAAAGAGAGCAAGATGCACACAAATACAATTACAATTAGTTATTAAAGAATGTTAATAGAACGTCCATGAAAACAAGTTCGTTCCTGTTCTCACTTACGTTATAGCAGCTATTACCAGCCTCTCATTTTTCTCTCTCTTGATGATAATAAGACAAAAAAAATGCAGCTCGTCATGTTACTGGAAAGCCACAAAGCGTAAACTCCTCTGTCCAGAAGACTTTCCCCTTAAAATGCACTGTTACAAAGCACTAACGCTGGAGACTCCTTCCATAAATGCTAAATAAACATCTTCTTTACCATATAGACAATTACATTTGATCATTTTCATTTTATACAGGTAGGATTAAACAGAACCTATATAAAACCTTTATTTTTTTCAAAGTTACTAGGTGGAATAATATTCATCGTATGTCAATGACTGCTTTATCCCCATTTTTGTACAGAATCCAGTAAACTCAGATATTATTTTAGCAATTCACCCATTAAATATCTGCCATTTTGCAGTTTTTGCGTTAGACAGAATTTGCTATCAACCTGCAATTTGGAAGGAAATCGTCAATGTGAAAACATACCTGCGATAATGACCCGAGAATTCAGTCAAGCGTGAAAACGCCATTAATTCTTCATGCAGTAATTGAATGCAGTCCTTTTCTTCCACTGTGACTCCTCAAAGTCAGTTAGAAGAGCTTCTCGGCTTTTCGTCTCTCACTTGTCACCTGTTTCAGGACCTGTCAGAATCATTACTCACCTTTACCTGAATGTTGCACTCTTACAGGAGTGAGGAAAAGCTGCAGTCAGCTCCAACAAGACTGCCTCGAGATCCTTTTTTTTTCCCCACCTACATTCAATCTCACACTTCACGTAGCAATAGTAGCATTGGCAATTTTGTGTGACAGGGAATGTAGGTCAAAAACAGAAAGCAGGGAATGAATGACGAGCCACATTTCTTGTATGTGCTTTACGCAACCCTTTTGCCTGCCAGAGCAACGGACTAGTGGGACGTCAAGTGCATCTTGACTCCGGATTGCTTCTTCCCCTGACCTAATGAGCGGAGGATGCTTCATGGCTCCGGGTAAAGCTGCCATGCTACCCTAATGAGCTCTGACTGCATGTGATTGCAGCATGTACTCCGTGTCTTTATTCTTGTTTATCTAGAATAATTGGTGCTAATGATGTGGCTTTCACGCTGGCTCTGTCTTTGGAATGTAAATGTACATTTGTGGCTAATCATCATGAGTATCCGAGGCGAGTGTTTATTTTGAGGCTGACTGATGCATGACAATGTATTCAATGGGATGAGATTAAATCAAAAGTGGGGTGAAGCATAACACTTTTATCATTACCAGTGTATTTGAAGTTATATATAGCCAACTGAACAATAGTATCTACTGCACAATTTATTGTATGATTGTTTTAAATCTAGTCTGTCAGGTATGCCTAGGGTAAAACTTATGGCAGTTCAGGTTAAACAAAGCAATGAATAGAACAGACTTAAATGGTGACAAGCTATCCAAACATACAATTAAAAAATAATGTAATATTATTAGAAGAACGTTTTAGAGAGAATTTTAAAGGTACAATCTTTGGTACCTAAATGAAGCCAAGCCATAAAACATTGCACTACAGATCCACCATTGGATGCATCTTGCTTCTCTGAGAGTTGGGAGGGGCGGCGGGGTGGGGGGTGGGGGGGTATAGGGGTAGTAGTACATTGTGACCAAGATTAATTTTGCTACAACTTATGGAGAGAGGAAAAAGAGAGGCTGGTGAGACAACAATGTTTATAGCTGCTATAATGTAAGTGATAACAGGAACTAACTTGTCTCGAAGATGATCCACAACACTAAACGTAGCCATAAAAGGATAAAAAGTACACATCATTCTTCAATAAATGCAAAATTGTAATTGTTGCCAAATTGCTGTTGTATAAGAGGAATAAAACACTCCAGGACACGCTGTTATTGGAAAATAAGCCTCTTCAGTGGCGGTAACTGTAACTCCACTTCATCACTCCACCCTGTTGTTGATTATTTGTGATGGTGTAAAATAATAATCAAGTCAAGCAAAGGTTTTACTTGTGAAGGGTTTCACACAATATACAGCTCTCTAAACACTGAATTCATCACCAGACACCCAAATGCCACATCTGACCAGTTTAAATTGCTGGCCACAAAGTAGAAGCTCTTAGTAGCTCTTAAATATACTTAATTAAACTCTCACTGTAGGATGGCAGCGGCAAGAAGGGAGTGCGATCCTCCTTACAAGAAGACATTAAGTTATGAGAACATGTTACGATATAGCATTAAGGTGCAAATTGGGATTTTATCCCAATGAATTACAAGTGAGCATTTTAAAAAGGTCAGTGTGTCATAATGTAGCCCGACGCTGCCCTGTAAAGTTACAGCATTATTCATCATTCCGGACTCTCATGGGTTCCACCCTCCCGATCTCTCTGCCCCACTTTTCCGGTCTCTCAGCAGAGAAAAATATGGCAAGCTGTTGTCTTTATCACCTTAATTGGTAAAAAAAAATCTCAGCTGCTGGGAGAGAAAGATGAAACGCAACCTGGAAATAGTTCGGCCTCGTGAGAGCTGGCTGAGTGTGAGACAGGTGCGTCTTAGATAAGGGTTATACGTCAATATCTTCCTTTATTTAACAGAGCCGACTGAGGACCCAGAACGCTCATTACAACAATTTTTGTCATTTGCACAAATGCTACATCATAGTAAAATATAGCAGGAAACACAACAGGCAGCTAAGCACACAAACAACACATAGCAGAGAGAATAAAAAATGGAAAAACAAGTCATTTTTCATTTCCTGGTGCTTAGGATATATAATAGATGCCAGTGTAAAGTGCAAATGTTTCAGCTCTTTTCTGTGCTACTTTTTTTTTTTTATTTTCTCCGCTGCACTTTTCTATTGTGCGAGCACTTTATACTTTCAAGTGCTTTCATGCACTTCCATTCATGGATTCTTTTCAAAGGCGCAGCTTAAGGGCTGCTGTTGTTCTAAAAGAATACAAAAATACCTCATCACTGTTATGCTACCCTCAATTTCCCAATGTCTCCTAATAAGCAAAATAAGGTCTTTTGTTCGAGCTTTTGTAACACCATTGCTCAACTATTAGTGTGACTAGCAAACATCGCTCACTATTGATTTACCATCTGACCAGCAAAGGTCATCATAGTTCATGCGTTCCACTATTTGCCTTTAATTGAGCCTGGTTTCTCATCTTTTGAAGGTTTGGCTACTCTCATGTGGGCCTTACAGGCAGGAGGCTAACACATCATGCTAGCAGACATCTTGAGGCTCTTTGCTCAACCTTGGTGAGTATATACATTATTAGCATTTCCAGGAGACGGAAAGAGTCCCTCATCTCCCACTTAAACTCTTAAGCAGCATTTTGAGCCCAAGCAGATTGAACAGTTTTAAAATGCCAGGTACAAGTTAGACTCTATATCTGTAATTTAACTCCTTTATCAGGTAAATCTATTGCATATGATTATTAGAGTGTAATTTAGAGCCGAAGTGACATTTCAGAACAATACTCATTTTGACCACAAGGGGAAATAATAAACATAATTGGTCTTTTTCATGACCTATTCTCATCTCTTATTTGCACTCCTTCCTTCCTGCCATCACAAGAATCCCTAAACAAGGGAAGGTTTTGCATATCCATTTCAATAACTATTATTTATGTTACTAATGAGATGCTACACTGGGTATTTTCAAATAAATTTCACAAACTGGGACTCCAGGGAGGTTAGGTAAATGCTAATAAATAAAATCTATTATTGCCAGATTCCACAAAGTCTTTAAATTCATTTCAAAGGTGACAGGGTATTGTAACAGTTAGCGCTGCCACCTCACAGCTCCAGGGTCCTGAAGCTCAATTCTGAGCTTAGTTTACTCTCAGTGTGGTGTTTTACATGTTCTCCCATGTTCATGTGGGTTTCCTCCGGGTTCACTGGTTTCCTCTCGCCTCCCTCTCACTGTTTGGTGAATTGCTACTAGATGTGAATTTGTGTGTGCATGGTGTCCTGTGATGGACCGGCATCACAACCAGGGTGTATTCCCACCTCACGCCCAGTATTCCTGGGATAGGCTCCGGATCCACCGCCATCCTGACTAGGATAAAGCAGTTATGGGAGATCTTGCTAATGCAAACACTTGTACCATGACATTCACTTGGGAACTATTTTAATTTGCTTTTGTTATATTTAAAAAAATATATTCTTTCATTCATTTACTTCCTTCACATAAACAAAACATGTTTGAAGGAGTCTCCAGTGTCAATGCTTTGGTAAAGCTGTAACTTTAGGTTTCCCAACACAGGATAGTCTAGACAGAGGAGTTTAGGCTTTGTGCTTTGTGTTATTCTTTAACTGTTTCCAAATTTCTGTGGTATAAGAGCAATAAAACACTTCAGGATATGATGTTATTGGAAAATAATGAACTCCAGGGTGATAACAGACAGTAACTCTGCTACAATACACCACTCTGTTTTTGATAATTCTCCTATAACTGCATGGCCCCCAGGTGTTTTATTTCTTACATAACAAAGACATCTACATGAATCATTTGCAT
The DNA here is from genome assembly GCA_022758105.1 of Pangasianodon gigas. Classification (NCBI taxonomy): domain Eukaryota; kingdom Metazoa; phylum Chordata; class Actinopteri; order Siluriformes; family Pangasiidae; genus Pangasianodon; species Pangasianodon gigas. Next base: position 18,849,006 of record CM040473.1, on the reverse strand, counting down.
AGGCTCAAACAGAAACAGGACTACTTTCCAAACTCAGTGAAAGTGCTGAAGATCGATAGTGTGAGCAAATAAAAAAAAGCTAATCTCATAAAACCTACAGCACTTGGCTGGGGTTTAGAAACCAGACTATGAGTCTGCAAGTCATATTGTAGGTTTAACTCCAGCCGTTAATAACACCTCCTTTCACATCCCAGGAGAAAATATTGTATAGAGCCGATGTATTTTACTGTTGGAAATAAATTCAATTACTGTGTGAATCACATAAATCCTTCTTGGTCTACCCTCGGATATTGACTGAGGGAATTCTGGCGTCCTCAAACACAGTGAAGAAACCCTTGAGGCCTGCTTAAATCAACAACAAATTAGCAGGCAACATTTATCAAGTGATGAAGCGCTGATTCTGAAGATGAAGCTGAAACAAAGTGATCATCAGATAGCAACACATTGCTCACCCCATGCCCTCTCTTAGCCATTTCATCCCATGCAGGCTAATTACTCTGAACGTTCATTTTTTTATGATTGGAAATTTTAATAGGCAATCAAGTTCCGTCAAATGTGTTTTTCACTGAAAAGCTTTTTGTTTTCTAATTAACTCTAGTTTTCCTCCTCAGCTTGACACATTGCCCATGAATATGAAAATTGCAGTGTAACTTTTCAAAGCACTTTACATCCAGGCAGGGAGTCCTAAAAAACAGTTAGCATGTTTGTGTACTAATGGTTTACACATTTTTCACTGTAAAATATTACATCTTAGCAAGTGGAACTATCTTGAATGTAGTCAAATTTATCTAGTGTTTCCTATTATGACTACCATAAACCAAATATAAGATTATTAAACCTATTTGTAGACATTACTACTAATTTCAAGCGTTAAATGTTCTTATTCGATTGGCAGATAAATTTGCTTCTTTCTGGAAATAAATGCTTAATTGCAACAGAATCATCTTCCAATAAAACAAGACTATTTCAAGTTTGCAATTAGAAAAAAAAATAGATTTAAGAGGAATAATATGTATATGTATGATATGTATAATAGGAATAATAGGAAATATATAATACATCTAATAGGAAATACTAGATAAATTTGACTATATTCAAGATATTTCTGCTTGCTAAGGTGTCATTTTGCAGTGTTTCATTTTTATTTTCTTAAGACTTAAAGATATTAATCAGTACATATCACAATCAATTTTTGCCAGTGGATGATATTTGAATTAAAATGTTGATTTAACTCTGAAGACACTTTCAAGGGAAGGACTTTCACAGAACAGCTTGTTGGAAAATCATTTATTTATCATTTAATCAAGAAAACATCATGTTCTGTTATAAAAATGGCTTTTAATAACAATTTTTTCAGTATAAGATCTATCACAAATCCAACAATAATCAACATTTTGGGAAATTCCTCTGTAATAAACTTCTAATTTGGGATAGAAATGAACATTTAAAGTGTAAAATGCTTTCATGAATGCAGTTCATCAAGAAACTTTTAATTTTTTTGTTTTGAACAAAGAAAAAGAGTTAAAAACAAATGTGAGTTTAAAAAAACAAATATAAGTTTATAACTGACATGCACTATGTCATAATATCACATAAATTCATATTTATAGCAGGAAATAAGCTTTTCAGGTATTGATGACATGATGCGATTGTGAAGTGGGCGGAGCTTACTTTAAAATTGCTAACTTTCACATAATGCGGTGGTTGTAAGTGTACAAAAACAGTGAAATAAACATATTCCTGCATTTTTGTTGCTACAGTTTAAGAGTGGACATGCTAGAGATGCAATCCATCCAAAAAAAAAAAATAGCAATGTGCTATCTGAGGCATGTTCAGTCAAATCTAATCAAGAATAAAAAAAATTTCTGCATAAGAATGAAGAAAATATTTTCTTTTTTTTAACTCGACGCCTTGTACTTCTTATGCTGTAAATCTCTCATGTAATTCAAGGACATGCCCAAACCTTTCCTACTGCAAGGTGAGATTAAAAAAATGACAGCTCTGTGGGAGCGTTTATATACACGCTAATAATACAATTATTATCTGCTTTCAGCAGTGCGCTCAACAGAATATTCAAGTGGTATTGTAAACAGCACACAGTAGGAAATCTTAAAGCTTAAATTTACATCTGCATAGGTGCACGAACATAACAGAATGAAGAAGGATAGTTTGAAGAAGGACAGCATTATAAGCAATGTGCAACCATAAAAAACATCAGATAAATATCTACCAGTAAAGAAACTCATATACATAGCATTAAGTCAGTAAGTTTGAATCCTTCTGGACTGAGTTATAAAGCAAATCTAGAGGTATGTATATCTTGTATTTAGAGAGAAATTTGATTGTTGATGGGTGTAGACCCGGAGTGTTCCCAGAATCAGATTATTTATAGTACTTGCTTACTTCCTCTCTGAGAGGAATATTATCATAAATTTATATATTATCATAATAACATAGGGTGAGCTAGTTAACTAGTTAAAGGCACTCATACAGACTAAAAGAAACAAACCATTATATGATCATTTTTTTAGCTGTAAGCTGTGGTGTTCTGTCCTCGCATCTCAAGTAAAAAAAAAAAAAAAGGTATTATTCAAGTGTTTATTTTCTCAAGATATGCTTCACCATGAGGTGAGTGTGTGTAGTAAGCAGGAGAGTTATATGATGGCGCTGTACTTTGCTGATTCTGAAAAGGCCATCTATCATTGCACACTAATTAATCTGCTGAGTAAAAATCGTTCTGTGCTGAGTAAAAAATATTAGCCTTGCCGATGTAGGTAGTGCAGATGTGCCGATGTATGTAGTGCAGATGTGCCGATGTATGTAGTGCGGATGTGCCGATGTAGGTAGTGCAGCACATGGTGGGATTGGAAACAAGTAGAGCATGCTATAGTTGAGTTGCATCACAAACCATGAAGCACATCGCATATAAACATAGCTACATACCAAACAAAAACTGAAGTCAATAAGAAGCTAGTGATTTGTCGACTCTTGATCAACTGTTCTATTCTGAACAGTTGTATAAGACCACTATTGTGATGAATATGTGATTTTAGTTGAGTCTCTTATTCAACTAAAGAACCATATATTTATAAAAACTCTTCTATATTCCTCAGTTCACTAGTGGGAACTGGTTTATGGGTAAACGGATTAGGCACTACGTTGGCTGACGATTGACACCGCACTCGCTTGCTTCAGTGATCAAAGTTGCAGACTTAAAACGATACCATTCACGCGTCAAACCTTGCCAGGGGTAGACAGTCGCTCTCCGCATTGTGAATGTGTTGTTTTTGTGCCTGGGAAACACTGCCTCTGCTAGAATTAATTCAAAATTGATGCCTAGGTGCCTCCATGGGAAACTAGAAACTGACGGTTGACAGCATCAGGATGTCACACCTGCTCCCCAATCTCTCTCACTCTGTGTGTGTGTGTGTGTGTGCTAGCTATCAGAGAAATGGTTAATGAAGCTCTACTAGCCAAACTACTTTCTTATTTGTTCTATTTGAATGCATTTTCAATGCTGTTTTAATGTACCCTTGAAGTGCAAATTAATCAGTGCTAAATGACTTGGGCTTGCTTATACCTGACTATTTAGCTAGCGTGCTAATTAGCTAATATGCTTTGCAGAATACAGAATAAAGTAACTGATGAAGTTAGACTAAATTAAACAATTAATGCTCCTGTTTACATTTATAAACAGCTTTACCTGACACTTGTTTTCCTTTTGAAGTGAGATTGTATCTAGCCATGGTGGTTCTTGGGCCTTCTCTTTTTTTAGATCTTGAAGTCTACACACATGTTCACTTGGCCCTTCAAGGGGCATCTACTAAACTTCACTTTAGCTAATAAAGTATTGGAACAGCCCTAATGGTGATGGAGGTTCTCACAAGGGAGAATGTAAGGGGAAAGTCAACAGACTGTTAAAACTAGTATTAACACAGAGTAGTGTGAGGAATAGATGTATGCTTGTGCTTGTTGTACGACAGACATTCTTGAAGTAGGCCTTTTGTGTAATAACTACTCCACACACACATGCAGGTTAGCTCTCCAGTGGCATATAGCAAGGATGCCGGATACTGTGGACCAGTAATGCAAATGTAGGCTATGCTGCAGGCCAGTGCACTGAGCTGATAAACCCTGAAGTAGACAGGAATGAATGAATGTGCTAAATGTGCCTCACGAGCCCCCAGTACACTACCATGTTAATGAACAGGCAATTCATAATGAATTCTTCATGACTGATGATGCCTTTTGGAATGAAAGTTTCTAAATGTTCATGTAGGTTCATGTCAATTGTCATAAAAGGTTTTTGTCAAAGTCATGTGGCATTATAAACACCTCCCTTAATAAAGTGTTCCTTTTTTTTATTAAATCATTTCTACAAAATAGGTACTGTTCAATTTTAAAAGAACAGAGCAATGTGTGACTCCCTGGAGCATTTTAAAAATGAATATGTGAATGCCTATGATAAAGGTCTGGCATGAATATTTTAAATGTGACCCATTTTTGTTGAAAAAGAAAACATCAGTGTCTCAAACTGCATACTCTGTAGGTGGATTGGCTATGTTAAATTGCCCCATAGCTCTGAACGAGTGTGTGAATGGGTTTGTGAAAGACTGGCATCTCATCCAGGGTGTATTCCCACCTCACACCCAGTGCTCATGGACTCCTCCACCACCACCCTGACCAGAAAAAAAACGGTTACTAAAAATGAAAGAATTAATTAATTAATCTTCCCAAAGTAATGCTGAAGCATGTTTTACTGCCTTAAAACGGATTTCTGGCACGTTATTGCATCATATTTGGCTTGAACTACTAAAAGTTAACACATTTTGGGTCACAGTAAGTGAAAAACAAAATATAGCAGTCTGAGGTAATTCTGAGGTAACTCCAGCTGCGCCTGACATTTGTCATTTCGATGCTTTAGCAATACTGTAACTACTATAACAGTCATGCTAATAAAGCTCATTGAATTGAACTGAAATAATGATTGTGCAATATAACAAATAATCTTTTTACACATGGTCATAATTAGCTATGAGGACAGCTTCAGAAGTTTCAGAAGGTTTTGTTTTTTACCTCCCATGTAGCGTATCTCCAGTTGTTTGTAGTTTACTATGCAGAAAGTAGACTACTATGCGGACTACGGTTCTCATTTGAGCAGCTGAGGAGGATACTTTGTGATTTGGTTTGCCAGATTTAATCACCCATTATGTTTAACTCTCGCAATATGCTACGCTTCTAGACTTTAACCAGACTCTTACTGAAAGATATGCACCGCACATCTGACATACATATTACGTAAATGTGTAAAATGTTTATGCGAGAATATACAGTATGATATACAGTACAGTACATGTTTATGCGAGGATATACAGTATGATATACATACAGTAAATGTTATGTGGGGAGTCGGTGGTTTGGACAATGCACACTAATCCTTATGTTGCTAGACAAATCAGCTTACTAGTTGCAGTAAATTTAGGTGATTGTAGTAACCTTAGCTTATCATAATAATGTTAGCTGACCACAGTAACATTAGGTGATCGCAATAACGTTAGGTGATCGCAGTAACATTAGGCGATCACAGTAACTCAGTAATGTTAACTAATTACAATAACATTAGGTGGTCAGAGTAACGTTATTTGATTGCGGCAACGTTAGCTGATTGCTGTAATGTTAGCTGATGTTAGCTGATTTTAGTAAAGTTAGCTGATTGCTGTAATTTTAGCTGATTTCAGTAAAGTTAGCTGATTGCTGTAATGTTAGCTGATGTTAGCTGATTTTAGTAAAGTTAGCTGATTGCTGTAATGTTAGCTGATTTCAGTAAAGTTAGCTGATTGCTGTAATGTTAGCTGATTTTAGTAACTTTAGCTGATGACAGTAAAGTTAGCTGATTGCTGTAATGTTAGCTGATGTTAGCTGATTTTAGTAAAGTTAGCTGATCGCTGTAATGTTAGCTGATTTTAGTAAAGTTAGCTGATCACTGTAACGTTAGCTGATTGCAGTGATGTTAGCTGATTGCAATGACGTTAGCTGATCGCTGTAATGTTAGCTGATCGCTGTAACGTTAGCTGATTGCAGTGACGTTAGCTGATTGCAATGACGTTAGCTGATCGCTGTAATGTTAGCTGATCACTGTAACGTTAGCTGATTGCAGTGACGTTAGCTGATTGCAATGACGTTAGCTGATCGCTGTAATGTTAGCTGATCGCTGTAACGTTAGCTGATTGCAGTGACGTTAGCTGATTGCAATGACGTTAGCTGATCGCTGTAATGTTAGCTGATCGCTGTAATGTTAGCTGATCGCTGTAACGTTAGCTGATTGCAGTGACGTTAGCTGATTTTAGTAAAGTTAGCTGATTGCAGTGACGTTAGCTGATTGCAGTGACGTTAGCTGATTGCAATGATGTTAGCTGATCGCTGTAACGTTAGCTGATTGCAGTGACGTTAGCTGATTGCTGTAATGTTAGCTGATCGCTGTAATGTTAGCTGATAGCAGCGTTAGATGATCAACGTTATCTGATGTTCATGGCATTTTTTAATGTAGGCTTTTCAGTAATCAGTAAGCAAAAGGGAGGGAGAGAAAAAGAGGATGAGCACATGCAAAAAGAGAAAGAGAGAGGTGACTGTAAACCAAAATATTTAACTCAGCTCGAGTCAGAGCAGTTTCTGGAAGAATAACACAAGAGATCAGAAATTAGCAATTGGTGTAGTATACATTCAACATTGTTTTTATACGTATTCATATTATATATGAAGTGGGTCACAAACAGTCTGCAAACATTTTGATCCCTAAATTCTACATAGTCACTAATCCTACTACATGTTAGCCTACTAGCCTACTAGCAGGAGTAGTAAATAATCTACAGTGTATACTTCACAGTATACAAGCATGCCATTTCAATCAGAGCGAATATCTGCCTTCTACACCGCTTACTACAGCACTGAAGAGTGTAGAAATGTAGTACGGATTCAGTCTCAACCTCCGAATGCGTACTATGTTGATATTAGTGCTGTAGTATGCGGATAGAGAAGAAGCAGCCATGAAGGAAGCGGGGAGCTCTGGGCGGGAAAAGAAAGAGGACGCGTGCGCCTCACGCGCGCATTACAGTCGCTCGGGTCCGCGCGCGTGCAGCCGCGAGCCGCGAAGAAAAGCGAGGCGCGTGAGGGGAGAAGCCGAGGAACCGTTACGTTTAAAAAAAAAAAAAAGACAGAAAGAAAAAAAAAAGTAAGTGATAAAATTATTATATAAAATACGAATTTTTCGGTATTATTATGCTTCTCTGTTATCGCTTATCACAGTCCAGTGCTGTTTCAAATGAATGTGAACATTTATTCAGGCGGTTTGATGTAAGGTGCTCACTTTCTTTCTTTCTTTCTTTTTTTTTTCTTCTTTTTTTAAACCCTCGCTTCATGAGGTGCTAACCAACGGTTTCTGTCATGCTAGCTGGTTGCTACAAAACAAAAATACACATTTTTATGAGGTAAAATGTTCTCAAATATCTTAGTTTATTCCAAGTAAAGGAATTTACACTGTATATTTATCTAGTTTATAGTTATAAGTAGGTTATTATCAAGTATTAGTCTATAGTTATAAGTAGGTTATTATTAAACATCATCTGCAGCATAAATCTGACAGGCTGCATACTAAATCAAGTTCAGCATTCAGTGCCAGGTTCAGTGTGTCAAAACTTTTGGTCATGATGCCTTTGTATCACATTATTCCAGCTGAAAGGTCATTGCCTCTTTATGCTGCCAATCACATCCTGCCTTGCTCATTGAAATACAACTGATAAATGGCTGTTAAAGGTTACCCTACTTTGCACGCAGACTGCTGTGATTTATTCTCTCTGAGAATTTTCCAGAAACAGGGAGCATCATTTTCCGGTTCAGTCATCCTACAGAGGATTGGGATTCAGATGGAAATGTGAAAACAGTAGCATTCTGTTTATTATATCAGTGTTTCCTGCAGGATTTTGGATGGATCTCTGACCCTCGATGGGGTTCCAGGGTCATATCCCCCATAAGAACATTTTAAAGTTAAATGCATCAATCTAGTGCACTTTGAGAGCAAAATTAAGAGGCTAGATCTATGAAGAACTTTGTGCTCTTGTAAACAATTTTGTGCTCTTGTAGTAATTTAATCCTAAACACATTGATTGTATAGATATGAATGGTGATGACAGGGCAAAAAAAAAAAAAAAAGGCACACCTATAAAGCATGGTAAACGAGACGGAGTTTAACGTAGTCCACAAATGGTCAAAACACAAAATCGACTAGAGCATACATTTGAGCCATCAAAGAAATGAAGCAAAAGTGGTTACCTGTGTTGAACTGGTTTATTTTTTTTTAGAAAATAAAAAAATATACAGGTAAAGAGGACATGGTGTTGATCAACTGTCCCTACATCCTTATTAGCAAACTTTGCACCCTGAATTTGGAGATTTAATTTTACTGGTCTTTGAGAAAAACATTTCTAATCCCCTTTTGTAGTGATAGAGACCCTCACGAGTTCTCGACATTGTAGTCACGGATATGTGAGTAAAACAATAACTACTGCATTTCTTCCCTAAGAGCTTAACAGCTGCAATTAAGTGATGAGCATTAAGTCTCTGTCGTTAAAACAATATCATAATGGCTTCTGATTCTCTTCTGACAAAGAAATATGATCCCTTAACGCCTTCAAACTAGGTAGGAGTAAAACATGAAAATGACACCTCACACTTTTAACCATTTATAGTTACACCCTGGATGAGATGCCAGTCCATCGCATGGCCACGCACACACTCATATACATCTGATAGCATAGACTACTATCACTTCTTGGTCATTGAAATGATTTCCAAATGCCTTCTGGTACATTTATGGCAAAGTCTTCAAACTAGCAAAATGAACCAACATGATCTCACACCTGACGTTAACGTTAAGGTTAGGGTTAAGGTTAAGGTTGGGGTTAGGGATGGGCATAGCATTGGTACAATATTTTTTTCTCTATACAAATGAAGCGGTACAAATTTTTAAGAATATGAATACTAGCATCTTTTGAAAACAGTTAGTAGTCATTTCGTCTGGAAATCCACATCGCCTTCAACTTGTAATTAAATTGAGGATCTAATTATTGAGCTAGCTAGATAACTAAGGTTTCAGCTGCGGGTTTTAATGAAAGCGCAAATTGTCTATCAAATTTTATTTTTATAAAAAATATATATATATTTTCATATGAAATAGGCCTACTGTATGAAGACATGTTTGATTAACTGGGAAGACAGATAAGTGATAATTTCACAGTGACAGTATCTATGTGACAGAATACTTTAGAATTACTTCAGATAACGTTCTGTAAGGAATAACACACTACAGACCGTCTTATTCCGCTTATACCACAGCGATTTGCCAATTATTACAACGTTTAATTTATTAATGAACGACACATCGCACATTTTAACGGTATAGTTAGATTTAATGCTGTGGAACGTCTGAGAGACAAGTTACAGTAGTTCCTGTTATCATTTATGTTATAGTCGTGATAAACAGTCGTTCCCTCACCAGCCGTTCTCCCCCACTCTCTCTCTCTCTCTCTCTCTCTCTCTCTCTCTCTCTGTCTCTCTTGCTCTCTCAAAAAATGCAGTCATTTTACCAAGAAACTCTTCTGTCCTGAAGACTTCCCTGTGCTGGGAAACTTCGCAAAGCACCATGACAATTACAAAGCATTAACACCCAAGGCTCCTTCCAAAAATGTTCAATAAATGTCTACTAATAAAAAAAAAACGTCACCACATCAATGATTATACATTGAAATTTTTTTTTAAAAATTTGTTTATTATTAGTCTTAGATTATGTGAAGCGTTTGCCATACAAGTCCCTGTGTATGAGCTGTTACTATAGAAACAATAGCTGCGTTTACATGGACACTACTAATCCGATCGTAATTGGACTAGAAGCACAATCAGATTTAAAAAGTCACATGTAAACACATCAGTCGGAATGAATTGGCCAAAACCGATTAAAATTTCATTCGGATCGTAAGGGGTAGTTTAAACCTTTTCTAATCCGATGGAGAGGACATGTAAACACTTCATCGGATTGAAAATGAAACCAGATAGTTCTGCGCATGTGCAGTGACGTACAAATCACGTAATGACGTATGACGCACGCCTGTCAGTGGTATTGGGGCTCTGACCGTAGCCTCACCAGGTGCCATGTACCCCTCCACCATTGAGCATAGTGTCATAAATGACTGTCATGTCATCCTAAAATTCTCCTTCCACTCCTCGTCTGTGAAGTGGTGCAAGACGACGTTGTCCCACCAGTCCTTGCTTCGGACCCTCATCCACAGACGCCTTGTTCTGGGCTCGGGAAGGGGCATTTTAATTGCTTGATAAATACACGCAGTATCGCACAAAACATCACGCGCTCGTCGGCTTCTAATTAGCAGCTGAAATAGGCAAATGTTAAGTCTGCTTTTTAAAACGAAAAAAAGAAGCAATGGCAAGAGAGTGGCTGCTAGTATCTGCATGTTGGAACGGCGGGAAACATGTATTCGTGCACTGTGCGCATGTCAGAAGATCAAATTCGATTCTGTCATGTAAACGCGCATATCAACCCGATTACTTTATTCAGCGTTCTTGTAAACACTGCGATCGGATTAATCAATCTGATTGATTTCATTCCGATTGAAACAAAAAGTGTCCATGTAAACGTGACTAATAACACGTTAGAATGCGTGCATTAATATTAACCTGTCGTTCATGTTACAGCTGGAACTACTGTCTGAGTCATGCACACCTTCTGACCAATCAGATTCGAGAATTCAGTCGCACTGATTACGGTTCAGAGAAGGACAGCGACTCTAAATATGAACCAGGTTCAGCCAATCTCATGCAGTTATCTAAATTATTTAGCTGAAGGTCACTCATTGAA
>CM040473.1:18821252-18837985 GCA_022758105.1 Pangasianodon gigas | reverse complement strand
GCGTGCATTAATATTAACCTGTCGTTCATGTTACAGCTGGAACTACTGTCTGAGTCATGCACACCTTCTGACCAATCAGATTCGAGAATTCAGTCGCACTGATTACGGTTCAGAGAAGGACAGCGACTCTAAATATGAACCAGGTTCAGCCAATCTCATGCAGTTATCTAAATTATTTAGCTGAAGGTCACTCATTGAACTTGCGACAAGCTCAGAAAGGCGAGAGTTTCCACAGTTTTGTAGATTATTCAGTTTATTTACAGTCTATTGTGTGATCAGCAAACTAACGACATGGGTTGTTTAAAAAAGTCAACTACAAAAACAAAATGGTTCATTGGACAAAGAAGTATATGTGTAGTCTCATTGCTTCAAAACAATGCATCTCATTTGTTGTGTGCTGAAGTCAAAAGTGGTAAAGTGAAGCGCAACAAAACATAACCACTTCAAATAGTCTTCAAATTCAAAGAAATTCAAAGAAATTTTATATAACTGAGGTTTAACCTAGTTTAGTTGGATACTTCTGCATTAGGCTATTTAAATGTTGAAGTATCATTAGCAATTTTTTTAGTATCAAGTAAGAAAGGACAGAGTGAAAACACACTCGTGTGATTGTTAAAATCTGCAGGATGAGAGGAATCGTAGTACCAAAACACTCAAGGACTTGAATGATTATTAGGTAGAAGGGTGTTAGCATAGCCGTTGAAAGCTTGTCTGTCAGTGTGATTTGTTTATTTCCTGAAGATAGTATTTTAAATTATTTGAATAATATTACTACCTGAGCTCAGCTCTGCTTACATTCATGTAAACCCCACATCCTACGTGAGCCATCATCCTGATTGTAATCTTGGAAGCTTTCGGGACTGAAATTGATGCACAGCATATGTCCACAGTCTCAAAACGTTCACTCTCTGGCACAGTCACATTACCGTCTGCCAAGTTTTAGAAGTCGGGCTCCACTACGCTGGTCTCTAAAAATAATCGCACAGGAATATAGTCCCAAGAATGTGTGGGACTTGAGACTCATTCCTGTCTTACAGAGGCATTTCCATTGCAATTAGTCGTAAGGCCTTTTGGGCTTGCACTTTAAAGAGACTTATCCCTGGCTGCCAGCTGTAATCTCCTTCCTGAATGCTCTCTCCATCTTCTTACTTTCCTTCTCATTATTTTTTGGCATTTCAATTCTAACAGCAACTTAAAACCTTGATAATTGAATTAGGCTGTCTCTGATGAAGGGCGTTTTTTTCAAGAACATCCTGTTTGATACGTATTAGTAATCAAAGAGAAGGTCCTTCTTTAAATATCGTATTACCCTAACCTTAACTATTCATAGTTTTTCTCTTTTAGTTGGCTTTATGGTTGTTGCAGTGCCACGGTTAGTCACAGTGTGTGATTGGACAGTTTCCTCACAGTTGACTTTTTCAAAATACTGATTAAAATGCATTTCTGTCTAATACCATCTACTAAGCTTGTGCTATATTGATTTTTCCCTGCTCGTGATATTCCATTGTAAAATATCATGCCACAGGATGAAATCATCCAGAAACACTAGCCTAAGAAAAGACAAGAAAACTTTCATCCTTGTTTTTCTTTTCATTGAAATAACTGAAAGTGCCATTTTTGACCATTCTCGGCTGAAATCTTTTGGTGGTATCCCTACTGTATATAGTTAACTGATGTTAAATATACTCTTGTCTAATGTTAGCTAAGTCGAACATACACTGAAGGATTTTCTTTCACATTAATAAACTCAAAGCATTCTCCATTTACCTTGATAGAAGGCGAAAGCGCCACACTAGTCAAGAGCGTGTGAGATGAGGGGAAGGGGTGGGGCTTTCAGGAAGTGCTGATTAGTATTGGAAAATTCGAAAACTTAAAAATGCACAAATCATTCTAGATTCATATGTGGCTCATCTCCAGTTTTATTGGGGAGGAAAAGATTGTGCCTTTGGCGTAGTTTGAGTGATAACTTGTACTTGTGTCCTCCGATGTTAAATAGCAACCCCCTTTCGCTGGACTCGTCCTAAATCACACTACAGCAACCTCCATTTCTCAACGCCAGGGACGAGACTGCACTGAAACTCCTTTGGCTGAGTAATCTGTTACTGTTGTAAACATGTTACATTGCTACCTCGGCTGCCGCTCTGAGCGTAGTCGTAACTTTTTACGATACACGACGGCTATCCAATACACAGAAGACACAGAAACACTTTCAGCTTATAACAACAACGTGATATACTGACAATGTAACAGATTTTTTTTGTTTTTTTTGAAAAATCATTCTGATAAATACACTATACGACAAAAAGTTTGTGGATACCTGACCATATGTGGTTCTTCCCCAAACTGTTGCCACAAACTTCACACACAATTGTATAGAATGTCTTTGTATGCTGTAGCATTACAGTTTCAGCTTTGTAATGAACTGGAACTTCATCTGCACCCCAGGCCTCCTCACCCAACATCAGTGCCTGACCTCTTGTAAATGCTCTTGTAGCTGAATGAACACAAATCCCCACAGCTACGCTCCAAACTCTAGTGGAAAGCCTTCCCAGAAGAGTGGAGCTTATTATAACAGCAAAGGGGAATAAATCTGGAATGGGATGTTCAACAAGCACATGAATGTAATGTTCAGGTGTCCACAAACTTTTGGCCGTATAGTGTATGATGAAATCATGATATTTTTAGACTTGTTTATCATACAGTGAAAATTTAAAACCATATTTGGCTTAGGGAAATATCTTACATTTTATCAGAAATGAGACCTTGTTTAGTACTTGTCCAGATGTTGTTTGCACATTTAATCAAACCAGTGAAGTCCCCAAATTAAATTCCAGAAATTACAGGCTTACTTCCTGCAAAACATCCGATTAGCCTGAAATATTGAGCTCATGCATACTAATTTATCCTGCTTAGAGGGGATTGTGTTTATATTAAACTTTTGCAGGCGCTTCCCTTTTTTTTTTTTTTTTTTTTTTTTTTGGAGTGAGTAGTGCTAGTCGGCTAATTGTCTCCAGCATTCAGCAAGCTGGGTTTGTTTTGGTAACAGACGGCCCGAGGTCTCGCCTACACACAGCGTTTTTGCCTGGTGATCTTGTGAATATTTAATATCATACCCATGCAATCCTTGCAAAATTGAAAAGTAGTCGAGCACAGAGAATGGCCCGCCGCACCTACACTTCAAAAGAAAAACGAAGAAGAACAACAGTAATGAAATTTCAAACAGCGCGCAGGCTCATTTGTATGTGCACCCGTGAGATGAATTCAGGGTTGCTATGGAAATGATCGTCTCTGCTACAACCGTCGCCGACCCTGAACTGCGTCCGCAGAAGGAGCCTTTGCTCTGTAATATCAAAGTGCTTCACTCTGCAGAAAAGGGAGGAGGTGCAGACTTGAGACAACATCTTGAGTGTAATTGGGTCATGACACAATTTCGACATGTGGAGATCCAATTTGATCATCACTGTGCTGACACAGAGGTGAGATTTGTAGGTCTCGGGGTTCACATGCTCTGCTGATTGTTCATTTATCCGTCTGCAATAAAAAGAATCACATTTCAGTATGGTACCGATAGTCTGTCACATTAGCAGGTGTTGCGGCAAGAAAATCAATATGTCAAGCTCACTGTGAATATGGGCTCCTCTTAATCAAGTCATTGCTTCCTTTGGAGAATGGAAACAAAGAACTCATCACCCTCTGGCAGAGCACAATGAAGCTCTCACATATTTACTGCTTTGTCGGTGAATATCTACATTGTCCATATAAATAAAAACTTGCCAGTAGTGGCATATACGAATTACAGACCTACCAACTTTGCATAGGAGACCCGCTCATGCGCCAGTCCGAAAAGAGCAGTCTTCTTTATTCTCCCACAATGAATCTGAAAAAGTAACAGATACTAAAAATAGCAGATGAGCCAATCAACACATGAATCTGGAATGATTAACAGCTCGTAGGTGTTTTGGACTCTCTGATATTAGCTGATGCCCTGCAAGCCCCACCCTTTCTCATATCTCACATTCGTAATACTTTGGCTGGTGCTCTTGCTTTCTGTCGAGGCAAATAGAGAATGTTTTGTGGTTATTCCTGTGAAATAAATCTGTATAATAAATCTATCGGTGTATATTTGAGTTAGCTAACATTAGACATTAGTATATACAGTCCCCTCCGAAAGTATTGGAACAGCCAAGGAAAACAAAAGCAGATGATGACAGAATCATTGTGAGAGCTGAGAAGAAAAACCCAAAAACAACAGTCAGTGACATCACCAACAGCCTGCACAGGGCAGAGGTGAAGGTATCACAATATACCATTTGAAGAAGACTTCGAGAGCAGAAATATAGAGGCCATACCACAAGATGCAAACAACTCATCAGCAGTAAGATTCAGAAGGCCAGATTGGAATTCGCAAAGAAATACACAGATGAGCCACAAACATGCTGGAGCCAAGATTAACTTCTACCAAAGTGATGAAAAGGCCAAAGTGTGGAGAAAGAAAGAATCTGCTCAAGATCCAAAACATACAAGCTCACTGGTCAAGCACAGTGGAGGTAGTGTCATGGTTTGGGCTTGCATGGCTGCTTCTGGAACAAGCTCACTAATCTTTATTGATGATGTAACTCATGATGGTAGCAGCAGAATCAATTCAGAAGTCTACAGAAACATTCTGAAGACATTTACAGAGAAATGTGTCCCATCTAATTGGGAGGAACTTCATCATGCAGTAAGACAACGACCCAAAACACACTGCCAACAAAACAAAGGACTTCATCAGGGGAAAAAAGTGGAAGGTTTTACACTGGCCAAGTCGATCACCAGACCTTAACCCAACAGAGAACTATTTCACCTCCTGAGGACAAGACTGAAGCTGAAAGAAGCTGTGGTACAAGCCTGGAAAAGCATCACAAAAGAAGAATGCAACAGTTTGGTGATTTCAGTGGGTCGCCGGCTTGATGCAGTTATTGCAAGCAAAGGATATGCAACCAAATATTAAGTGTCATTTACTTTAAGACTATCTGTTCCCATACTTTTGCTCACCTAAAAATTGGGTGGTCTGCCACCAAAGGTGCCATATTCTAAGTTGTTTAACATGTCTAGATGTAAATATCAAGAAATGAAAGCTGAGATTCTGATCTATTGTTATTCTGATCTTACTTTTTTTTTTATTATTATGGATTATGCAGAGAATTTTGCCTGAAAATGGTCAAAAACAGAGAAAATAGGCTGAAAAGGAATAGACCAAAAGAATAAATAGGCCTATTCTGAACTTTTACAAATAATTTTAATGGTAGCCTAATGATAATTAGTGATTAAAAAAAAGCCTTGTGGAACCATTTCTTGGTTTCTCCAAAGGACATTATACAAGCAATTTTCAATGTTTTTTACTGTTTACTGCTGTGTTTCTGTCTACATGAGGCACTGCACATTTTCCTTCTTCATGGTTGGCAGGTCTAGAATTAATATAAAATTGTACAAAAAATACAGTGCCTCAAGTTCTCCACTGATGCAACATCAGCAGCCAGCACTATAATAAGGGACTTCAGGCTGGAGCAGATTTACAGGAGACATTTAGGACACAGAAAATGGAAGAAATATGGAAGTCAGATACTGCAAAAACCATCAGGCTAAAGAGGATTCCCCCAGAACCACATAAACGCTACAGAGATAAACCAATAAAACCCGCTGCAGTGCTGATTGAGAAAGAAAGTGTGCACGTGTGATTTTGAGACTAAGCAGCATTTGAAAACTGGGATGCTAATTAAATGGAAGTCAATAAAACAGATACCCGCTGTGCCGCCGTGGGCCTGGAGGAAAGGATGACAAAAGCAGCATTTAACTAAAACCCACTGGATCATACTGAGCTAACAGCTCAACTAAAGGATGAAATTAGTCCCAAAGTTAGTTCTAAGTTAAAGAGAAAAGAGAGAGACTAACTAATTGAAAGTTTGAAAGCGGAGCATGCGGATTGTAAATGACGGCCGTGGGCGCTTATAGGCCTACAGTTGATCTCAAGCTGTTCAAGCAGTTAATTAAAAAAAGACAGGGAGAGAAGTAGCGAAGCAAATCAGTTACAGATTGGAGAATTAATGTGCTTTGCGAGGCATGCCAGAAGAAAGCCACTTGCTTCGTTAACTAGAAAACTCCTGCCACGAGTTGAAGGAGAGAAAAAACAAAAGAAGCAGTCCTTATTTATTTGTTAAACTATTATTAAAAGTAAACTATCCATGTCTTCTATGTCGAAGAAAGAATGGGTAAAAAATGAGACCTGTGCATCTTCTTCTATTGTTTCTATGGCAACCCACCTCTGCATCATTCAGGGGGAGGCGAGAAAAGGCGTCTGGAGAAATGTCTCTTTCCTTGAGCTTGCTTTTATGTTGCTGTCTCCTGGCGGATGGAACGTGACAGCTTGCCTTTAAACGATCAGGGAGATAGTAAATGCCCAGAGTGGATGGCTGGGATTTCAACGCGAAGGCCTTGGGGAGCGAGCCATGCCTCAGAATACCCTTGCAGAAAGTATTCTTCACTGTTCACATTATATATTTTATCCTTCATTGATAAGCCGTCCTGTGAGAGGTTCCAAAACGAACGTCATGACTTTCACAGTTAATTGGAAGAGTGTCCATGGTTTAAAATGACTTTCGTTTAAGACCATATTAAAAGCTTTGGATCCTGTCAGCTAGTGGACCTCCAAGGGTCGACATTAAAAAAATGAATATAGCAAGTCTTCCTGTGATAGAGTAAAAATGGGAGAGAGAGAGAGAGAGTCCACCTCATTTACAGCATGATTGAGCTTGATTAAGTGCTCAGCACTTTCAGGAGTCTGTACGTACTTAACACTCCATCACCAGAGACCCGGAGCCCTCCACCTGTAGTAAACCAGTCAAATCATTATTACAGTACAATTAGATGCCTTATGATGCAAAGACGCCTGCCAAAAACGGTTTTGGTAATCAAGTTTTTCAGCGAGTCATCCGGTCAGGGAGCCACCATCTGCCTAAAAGGCAAAGAATGACGCAGGACTTTTTGTTGTTGAGGGATTATAAAATGGATGTTTGTCTCATGTGTTAGCACGTACCCAAGCCCTTTGAAGCTGTTTCGGTGCCACAGTAGGGTTTAGAGCTTAACACAGCATCCAATATTAATTAGGTTTGACTTTGATGAGTGCCAAAACCCAGTGCCGTGTCATGCTAACCAAGCGCAGGTCTCTGGTGAAATGAAGTGTCAGTGTAATGAGAAATCCATGATGCTGTACGATGCTGCTTCGACGAAGGCCTCGGTGGAATTAGTGTATTCCTTTGATGCCTCTCCTTGTAGGTGTCCTTGTAAGTGGGGGGAAAAAAACAAGGGAGTTGTTGCTCGGTGCAAGATAGGGAATGAAACAGATGGGGGGAAGTGAGAAAGGTGGTTGCTTGGTTACTGATGGGATGCTAAGCTGTGCTACAACAACCCACTTCAAGCTAATTGTGTACACAGCTGAGGAGAGCCACAGCAGAACGGTCGTGCAAAAATCGATTGCATCAACAGCCGTGCTGTTCCAAATGGAGCGCTATTTCTCTCGCTCCGTTTCTCTCTCTCTTTCTCTGTCTGGTCTGATAAAAATAGGAGTAAAAAAAAATACTCCTGCATGAATATCATTTGAAGAGGGTCAGAAGAGTAGGCTGAGTAGTGAAATGATTCAGTCATACTGAGACATGAAGTGAATGAGTAGTAACATGCCGTTATGTTGTAGTTTTTACAGTACGGCTTAAAATGATGGGAGGTTTGTTTAGAATAAATGGGAATAAATTTAATTTCATGTGCTTACCTATTTTTCCATAGGCTAGAGACATTTAATAAGTTCTCTAAACCTGATAGTTATTATCACTGTAATGGACATTGAATAACTAGTTTTTTATTTTGTATTCATTTTTTTGTGTGTGTGTTCAGTTTTTTTTTCTTCAGCTATTGTTGGCTACATTTAAATAAAGTTACGTGTGTATGCAGGGAATGACAAATCATAAATGATGCGAAGCTTATATAGTATATAACTCTCCTCACGGTTAAACATATTGAGAGAAAATAAAGGCACTAGCTGACTCAAATATCTTTTAAGTGTGATACAAAGACAGAACACCGCAGCTCATAGCCGAAATGCTGGCCAACTTTAGAACTTTGTTAGAAGAGGATAATAATTGTATACACGATCGTTTTGTGATCAGTGTTAACTAGCTAACTAGCTGGCCATATGTTGTTACATTATTTTAGGTTTCCAGGCAACCAAAATGGAGGTTTTACCTGCCCAGCAGGCTAGCTAATGAATTTATGATTTGTCCACCCCAGAGTTCATAGCAGAGTTCAGCACATCAGCAGGGTTGTAACAAGCACAACCTACGTAATGACCACTGTCTTTTCAAATCGACCCCTTTAGAACACCAAGGAAGTGGTCGGTCGGGGCAATGGCGGTGCCCGCGGCTCACGAGTTCCACTGGCAGAACCTGGCACGCCTCTCAAGTGGGCGCGTGTATCACTCTCTGGCCGAAGTCGGAGGTCAGCTATACATGCTGGGGGGCTGTGATGCCACCGGACGAGCCACCAACTGCATGGAGCTCTACTGCCCAGAGGTGGACCAGTGGGTAACCCTGCCCCCGATGCCCACGGCCAGAGCGGGCGCCGCCGTAGCAGTGTTAGGCAAGCAGCTTCTCGTAGTGGGAGGCGTAGGCAAGGAGCAGCACCCTCTCAAAGCTGTGGAGGTGTACAACACGGAGGAGGGCAAGTGGAGGAAGAGGAGTTCGCTGAGGGAGGAGCTGATGGGGCTCGCTATTACTGTTAAAGGTTGTTTTTAGCATTTTTGGTGATATGAATAAATACATCAGTGCCTTTTCAAAATAACATTTTCTAAAACAGTAGACCGACTTTAAAGGCTGTTTTAAATTAAGAACTGATAACCATTTAATTATTTAAATAGTATGTTTATCTTTTAATTTAAATTTTATCTTCAATATGTCATATATTTTTCTTCTGAATAAGATAACAGAAAAATAACTGATTATGTGTACAGGACAGATTTCATTCACCCAAATCACTCACTCCAGTTAGGGGTAAGAGTTTGTTTTTTTAGACACATGCAGGAAGGTGAATGTTCCTCCATGTTTGTATGTAATCAGACGGCAGAGCCTTCGCTGTTGGTGGAATGGGAGCAGACCTGCTGCCCAGAAGCGTTCTCCAGCAGTACGACCTTCGCAAGGACGTCTGGGCCCTTCTGCCGCCCATGCCCACCCCTCGCTACGATGCTAGCATCTGCCTTCAGGGATCCAAGATATATGTAGCAGGTTGTGTGTGTGTGTGTATGTGTGTGTGCGTGTTTGTGCGTGTGTGTGCAACTTTATAACTGTCAGAGCATTTCAGAGACTTTTGTGTGTGTGTGTGTGTGTGTGCGTGCGCGTTTATACGCCTCTCTCCATCTGTCAGAACATTTCAAGACTGTTCTCGTTTGTGTGTGTGTGTGTGTGTGTGTGTGTGTGTGTGTGTGTGTGTGTGAATCCCCTTCTGCCTGTCAACCTATTTCACTGAAAAATTTTCTCCCCCCCAGGTGGGCGTCAATGCAAGCGTTTGGTAAAAGCATTTGAAGTTTTTGACATGGACAGCCGCACCTGGTCTTCGTTACCCAGCATGCCTTGTAAGAGATCCTATTCCGGGGTGCTGTGGGACAACACAGGGCGCCTCTGCTGGCTGGGAGGTCTTCGTCAAGGAGGTATCCATCAGAGCTCCAAGTTCACCAAGAATGTCAGCATCTTTGACACCAACCAGGGTATGATATCAAGTATTCACCCGCTCTAATTGCACTTTTCCATATTGTGTAGTGTTCCAAGCTGGAACTGAGTTAGACTTATTTGGAATTAACTACACAAGCAGCCACACAAACAATATCAATAAAGTTTGTCCAGGAAAAAAAAATTCCCAAACTTGAACATGCCATGAAGAGTGCCAATAAATCCGTGAGTCTGCCTAGTGGAGGCCATCCACCAAAAGTCAGTGACTGTGTATAGAGGGGATTAGTCAGAGAAGCAGCCACCCTTTTGGTGTAGTTATACTGAGATTGCATGACAATGGGGTTGAGTGATGAGAAATTAAAGGAAAATCCAAGATAAAGTGTGTTATGAAGGTGTTGGGCCAGCATGACAGCTTCAGTGCACCTTGGCATCGATTCTACAAGTCTTTGGAGCTGTACTGTTGTTGTACATGCACAAATATGGTGAAGGATGACTTAGTTGACCTTATGCCTTTTTTTTCACTGCAATCCATTGCCAATGGTTGTACATTCATCTTTGTAATGAGGAGTTCAAGCACTGCAACCCCAGTATAATATTCCTCTGCATGTGGAGGGAAAAGTCACTCCAAATCAATCCTTCCAGTCCTTCCTGATCCTATAATGAAACATTTCTAACATATTCGATCACCCCATCCACAGGGCTCACTGAATGATTTAATGAGGATGTAAATGGAGTAAATCATATGCTATGACCCTCAAACTCACCATATTTAAACCCAATTGAACAGGTATGGGAGATTTTTGAGCCAAGTGTTAGCGCTCTCCACCACCATCATCAAAACACCAACTGAGGGAATATCTTTTGGAAAAGCAGTGTTCATTGCTCCAGTATAGTTCCAGAGACTTGTAGAATCTATGTTAAGGTTCACTGAAGCTATTCTAGTGGCTTGTGGTGGCCCAAAACACCTTATTAACAGGCTGTATACGTGATGAATATTGTACATATAGTATCTACATCATATGTATATAATGTATAATCCACTTAAAAATGCACTGTAGGTAAGAACTATGACAAAATACATTTTGTGAAAGTACGTATTTACCGAAGAAAATCTTTTTTTCTGGCAGAACTCATTTTTCAGCCAGAAAAAGGTAATTTTTCAAAATCGAACAGCACACAGAAATGAAGGATCATTATACTGCACAACTTTATTCGCATTCAGAGATAACTGCCATTTTCTGTTCGATTTTGATTCACATTAGCTCCAGGGAAAAAAGCTAAAAAAAAAAAATGATGGGAAGAAAAAAAGGTGTGACAAAATGTAAGGCTAGCTGAAATGAGTTATTGATTTCTCTGCAGGTACTTGCTGCTTGCTTTTGCCCTCTACTGTTTCCGTTCAAATGTGATCATTCCTAATCAGGCTCACCGAGCAGAAAAATCGCATAATAGTATTTTTTTTTTTCCCTTGTAGCCCCGAAGGTGCCTAGTATCTTGGGTAGGCGAAGGCGGTGGGTCATTGTTAAACCCTCTGCTCATTGCACACACTGCAGTAATAAATCATTTATCTTTTTTTTTAATTATTCCATTACTGCAGCGTTTGTCACTCAACAGGTGTTGGAGGCGTGCTCAGAGGGAATCTGGGAGATTACGCCTTGATATCTAATTTCCCTTGGCTGAGAACTAAAAGAGGCAATAAAATAATAAATCTCCCAATCTAATATTACCCGCCTATAAGATCGATAAGATCTGGGTGTGCATAGCAGGAGGGTGATGCAACAACGCTATTCAGAACCAGATGGCAATTCCTTATTTACAGAGCTGTTGCTCTTTTTAGTTCATCCTCATCGAGTCCATCTGTTCCACTGTCTTCACGCAGCCTGGCATGGAGATTTCAGGAAAATGGCACTTGATAAGCAAGATAAACTTATTTATTTATTTATTTATTTATTTAAATGATTTATTACAAAGCCATTTTAATGCTATATAGAGCTGTGTATTAAAAGGTTTTGAACTATTTTTATGGTTCTTGGAATTGATTTGCGAGACATTAAGTGAGATTACCTCCTCCCACCCCCAAAAAAAACAAATCTCAGGATTTTGGCTAGCCACAGAGTAAAAAGCCTGCCAAGAATCAATCAATATGTAGTACAAAGTTGCTAAACTCCCCATTTTTCAGTCAAGTCAGGTAGCCAAGGCAAAAATCAACCACCCAGGCCATACTGATTAATTTACTCAAAAAGCAAATAGGGACTATTGGCTGAGGGAGCCATCCTAAAGAGCAAAGCTTGGCTTTCTCTCACTTCAGATTAATAACTGATGTGGGAAAGTCATTAGGCCTGGGATTGCTTTATTGCAGCTACACATGCAAGCCAGCATGAAGAAGAAAGCTATTGCAGCATTAGAGACAAAGAAGAAATGGCTTTAGGCTCTGGCATCTATCCAACAATCTTCTTCTGGATGGCAGCATTGCTTTTTTGGCAGCCAGCTGTAATGTGGAGTGTAAATAATATGCCAAACTAATGTTTAATGTCTTACTTGCAGAGGATTGAGAATCTCAGCTCTTCCTCCTCAAAGTGTTCTGGCTCAGTGCTTTATTGCAAACTTGTCCTTACAGTGACTATTACAGGAAATGAAATCCATTCTGTCAGATATAATCATAGACAACTTCTTCTAAACACAAAGTCTAATCTTGAGCTGCTTCACGAGTTTGCACACAAACTCCAATTTTTCTACATTTACATATTCGGAGACTCGATGTACGAGATAATGAGTGCGATGGCGTTGACGGAGGTATTAGCGTGAAAGTTGAAGCTTTGGAAGCTGATCTGTGGGCAGAGTGTACAGATGAGGAGGTGAGAGAGCTGGACAGAGTAAAGGACTAAAGCACCACTGCATCATTCTCTTTAGGTAGAGATGAAGCAGAGGTAAATCCCACTGCACCACTATCTGCAGGCAGTCACACAGCATTATGGGTAATATAGGAAAAATGGTAACCAAAAAGTGAAAATTGAACAATAGATCAACAAAGAAGATGAAACTAGAATTCAGAATTTCATTACAAAATAAAAAATTTTGTTAATTATTCAGGGTGGAGGTTTTACTTTATACTCATTACTCATTGGAGTAAATGGATGTGTAAATATTTGCTACAGGATCTTGGTTGAAGTCTGAAGAAACCGTTTCCATGAAGACGAAGCGGGCAGACTTTGTGGCAGCCATCGTACGAGGAAGAATGGTTGTTGCTGGTGGACTGGGTATGTTTCCAAGAAACACACCACCTATAATGACTTCACATTCATCAAGAGCTGTAAGCCTGTATATTGTTTTTGTTACCTGTTTGCTCACCTGTAGGTCATCAGCCCTCGGTGCTGGATACTGTCGAGGCTTTCCATCCTGAAAAAAGAAAATGGGAGAGTCTGGCTCCCATGGCAACTCCTCGCTGCTCCGCCTCCAGCATCATGATCCGTGACCGCCTGTTGGTGGTGGGGGGTGTCAATCAAATCCCGAGCTCCGCCCATGAGATTCTTTACGTGAAGGATGAAGAGGTTGTTTAGCCGCTCTGTAGCCTGAGAAAATTTGCCTTCATCATGACAGTAGACTGCTAAACACACTTGCCTGTTTTAGAGTCTTTGATAGGAAAATTATATAAAATCAAATCCAAAGCACAAAGTCTCCAGCTATAGCTCTCTCATTGTTCT
Source organism: Pangasianodon gigas (assembly GCA_022758105.1). Taxonomy (NCBI): domain Eukaryota; kingdom Metazoa; phylum Chordata; class Actinopteri; order Siluriformes; family Pangasiidae; genus Pangasianodon; species Pangasianodon gigas. Next base: position 18,824,541 of record CM040473.1, on the reverse strand, counting down.
ATTCTACAGCGCACACACACACACACACACACACGGCAAAAGACAATCCACTTGTCAATCTGAATACTGTAGAAAGCATGTGAGAGTGTAGTTTATATTATCTACGTCATGTATTTTAAAATGACTAAGTGTTGGATTCTGTGTTATTCTAAAGAAAGTGTCTTCTGAGATATTTGCAGGGTATTTTTGTAGCTTTACTTAAAACGGTCAGATTGCTATTGCTGTAGATTTGTACTCCCGACTATGGCCTTGATAATTCTTTCTGTTTCTCTCTCACAAAGTGAAGTTTATAGACAAAACAGGTGCACCGTTGAGGTAGCCTAGTCAAATTAGTCTTTATGTCACCCTGCACTTTGTGAATTGTGATGTATTGTAATGAGCTCCTTAGGGTATGAATATCTGACTGTTTCTCAGAAATTTTCTGTTTCAGAATAGCTTGTTGGAGATTTATCTCACAGTTTGATCCATAGAGTAGCTCTGGGGGACATGCCAGGTAATTTATAATAATAGATTGTGTAATAATGGGCCTCATTTATCAGGCTTTTAGTAAAGTTGTGTGTAAATGCTTTCATAGGCCAAACCGAACTAAAAATTGTCAAACTAAAAAGTTTTGAAAATGAAAATGACAAAATTGACTAAACATTGAAAGAGCTCCATCTAAGCGTGATGTGCACAAAATCTTCCAGTAATGCAGCTCAGCCATTGCAGCGCATCAGCTACCAAAGACACAAAGGCGCTCTTGAGAGGAAGACACTAACTCTTCCTCCTGTTATAGGGCACTGTTAATTTTGTCCTCATTAAATGGCTAGACTTGTTTGTCTTAATTTATGCTTTCTTTCAAGTCAATAATATTTAATGACTGAATTGCACAAAATGTTTATTAAATTTGTGTGCAAATGAAGTAAATGAGTTAAATCGATATATATAATAAAATTGCAGTAGTACATTGCCAAATATACGATTTGAAGCCGACCAATCAAGGTTCAGGGTATACGTAAAAAAGGTTTTCGTAGGATACAAACGTTTTTCCCAGCTAACTGGATTTTTATTAATTCTTGTGTAAATGCTCCTGCATAGGATTTACGAGTAAATTCGTTCATATCCAGATTGATAAACGAGGCCCAATGTGTTTATGATTCCAGGTTTTGGACTTAAATGCAGAATTTGAAGTGTTGCTCTTAGTACAGAATGAAGGTACCTGCTTTTTTAATGTGTTATGGGAGACATAATAACGATTATGCACCGTTATGAGTCAGATGAAAAATTCACATTTCCTGTCAGTATTTGTTTTACGGTAAAACAACCACAGCAATAAAAGTCCAGCACAATGTAACAAAACAGATTTTGTAGAAAGGACTGCACCATTGCATTTCAGCCATTAAACAAGCTACATAGCTCATTCAAGCCTTGCTTTACTTTTTTATTTTCAGCATGTTCACCTGGATCTTGAAACCTGTGCCGTGTAAAGGCTTCACTTGACCTCCACTGCCCTTATTTTTGTCTCCTTTGATTTAATCATATCAGGTACATGGCACTCTCTGCTTAATCTTGGCAGGGAAAGTACTTTACTGTGAGTGAGAGGAGACTTCAAAGTCCTAGCCACGGGGTTTATTTGTCTTTATCGATTTTCTTCCTGTCTTGTACATTTTGCAGAGGCGAGTGGCTCATGGTTACAGTGTCCCTCCCGCTCAGCCTTACATTACAGGAGCTCAGCTAAAAAACACTACTGCGCACACTTATAAGGCCGTTCGTCAGCTAAATGAGCTTCAGGATGATGTATGAGCCAGTTTAGCTCTAATTAGGCAGTGCCACCGAAGCCAGATTTTAATGAAGTCAGAGTTCCACTTGCCGCAAGCTGAGCAGCTGGTTGAAATAAGGATCATCTTGCCTAATGTTTTTCGGATTGAGTCGTCAGGGCTTACAGACAGTGTATTTAACTCTGTGTATATGATGATGGCCAACACAAGAGCGCAACTTTACAGAACACCACCCTTTGACGCAAGGCTTCAAGCTGTGAATGTGCGCCTGTGTGTCTTGAGAGCTTTATGATTAATTAAATTATGTCTAGATTATGGAGGAGTGATTTATTATAGCCCTGAGTGTGTAGTTATGTCATGTACCACTTGGTGGCACTGTTACACAGTAAATGTGCTGCAATAATATCAAACATGATCAAACAACATTTTATCCTTTGTAAATAAAGGATAAATGTAATAGCTGAAGAAATATATGACAGAAATATATAGGTGGAGGTCTAAAGACATCTACTGAAAATATACTGTATAGTATAGTAAATACAGTTGCAACACAATAATACATTCACCGCATATATGTACAGCAAATAAATAATTAACCTGTTGCACATTATTAAACGTTAAAAAATGTCCTGTAAGACCTTTATCAAAAGCAACAGCATTTGAGTGGCTGCACTCATTTTTGCTGCCTCAGCTTTATTCAACCTGTGCGTAAAGGACAGTGGAACAACTGGCATAACTGAGAATAACAAGCTTTTTGGGGCATTTTTAAAAGCAATCAGCTTTATTATTTTTATTAAGGCTCCTATCTTTAATAATTTCTAGCTGTCAATACTAGCAACAATACTTTTAATGACTTGTAATTGCTTTTGCAGTGATGTTCAGCTTTATGCTCTTATTTAATGATAGGATGCGTTTCAAATTTTTTGATGATATTATAGTTTGCTTCAAAACTACAATGAAAAACATTAGCCAAGACATAGCACATCAAAAAGCAAGACATATAGCAAAAAGTTTACACTGGACAGATACCTTGGTTATGCCAGTGTGAATGAGAACTCTGGTTGTATACACTATAAAAAAGTATGTGGGCACCAGACCATGACAGGCATATGTGCTTGTTGAACATCCCATTCCAAAAGCATGGCATTAATATGGAGTTGGCCCCTCCTTTGCTGCTGTAGTGACCTCCACACTTCTGAGAAGGAGCATGGCTGTGGGGATTTGCCCATTTAGCCACAAGAGTATTAGTGAGGTCGGGCACTAGTATCAGACAATGAGGTCAGCCTCCCAGGTCATCCCAAAGGTGTTCAGTGGGGTTGAGGTCAGGGCTCTGTGCAGGACACTCGAGTTCTTCCACTCCAACCTTAACACACCATGTCTTCATGGAGCTCGCTTTGTGTACAGGAGCATTGTCATGCTGGAACAGGTTTGGGCCTCTTAGTTCCAGTGAAGGGAAATTGTAATGCTATAGCATACAAAGACATTCTATACAATTGTGTGCCTCCACCTTTGTGGCAAAAGTTTGTGTAAAA
>CM040473.1:18757695-18813359 GCA_022758105.1 Pangasianodon gigas | reverse complement strand
AATAATCAGTTCAAATTGCGTCCAGAATTGAGCAGATCTAATGTTTAAGTACTGTATATTAAAATGTAAAAACATAATACAAAAAAAGTTTAGGAGTATATTCATGTCTTTACCCTCATTAACATACCAGGATCTACAAATATGCTACTTGGAAACACTCCAACATCCTTCAACATTTCAACTGCTACTAAACAATTTTTGCATTTGTCACAAATTAATATTTTAGTTTAGATTTGCATCATCGTTTTATTAACAGGCCTGGTTAAGTAAGGAATTATACATGATAGTGTGTGATTTTATAGGAAAATAATCAGTGATGTGGATTATTTTCCTATAACAGCACGTTCATAGTTCATAATGATCGTAATGTTCACATTCATAATGTTTGTAGTTACATTAAGTTAGTTCCTGTTCTCACTTATGTTATAGAAGCTATAAGAAGTCATTCCCTCACCAGAATCTCTTCTTTCTCTCTTGAAATTATTAAGATGAAAAAATCGCAGCTTGACTCCTCTGTCCTGAAGATATCAGACAACTTACAATTACAGCTTTACCTCTGACTGTTACAAAGAGCTGACATTGGAGACTCCTTCTATGAATGTTAAATAAACTTCTCCTTACAGAAAACATTTTACATTATTAAATCCATTTATGTGGAACATCCCAGTGTACATTGCAGAAACAATACCTTATTAGAACGAGCACATTAATATAAACCTGTGATTTGCAGCTGCGCTACTGTCAGAGCTGCTGTTATAGAAAATGAATCAACACCTTCTGACTAAATAGATTATAGAATTGAACAGTGCTGTGATCTACTATAAGAATCAAAACCTTATTATCACTAAAATCAGGTAAACTAGCTAGCTTACCACACAGGTTTCACAGCTAAATATTTCAATGTACCATGTCATCCTCCAAGTATGTTCTGCTATGACGGCTGCATAAATAGATGTGGTGGTTTTACGTGTCTCTGTCGTATGATAGAAAAGAACTAGCTAGTGGGCGTGAACTGGAATTCACGAATACAATGAAATAAAACCAGCAATCAAAAAGGTTTGCGTACATCAGCACTCCATTCTTTTGTTTTGAAAAGAACAGTGATAAGGGTGGGACAAAAACAAAAATTTACTTGAGAAACAGGTTCACAACAACAACCCTGTTAAAAATAGCGTTACTTAGTTTCAGTTTCAGCAATACTACAACACAAACACTTTAAATACATTGCTGCAGTGTGTCCACGTCCAAGAGCCTAAACCACACATTTAATTCCAGGTTAAAGAATCCACTAACCTACCATTTAGATACTCTTTAGTGGTTTTGCTGTATCCTTAAGCAAGATTGCCTGCCTTTCTCACTGCTGCTGGATTAAGTGATACGTAATCATGTTTAGATGAGCAGGCAGTAAACACTGTGCATTTGATTATTATATTTATTATATTTTCATGCAATTTTAGTGTTTTTCTCAGTTTACGTCTTGGGTAAGAAATCACCTAGCACTGACTGCTCTGACGTAATTCTATGGAATTAAGTGAAGAATAAAACACTTGGGGGCATGCAGTTATAGGAAAATATTCAATGACAGGGTAGTGTGATGAAGTGGAGTTACTGATACCACCCTAAAGTTGATTAAATTCCTATAAATGCACAAGTGTTTTGTTATATATATACTACAACAATTTATTTATTATAGATTGATACATCTTACTTTTTATGCGTTTATAGTTACATATTAATTTTAGTTCCTGTTCTTACTTCTTATAGCAGTCGCTTCCTCACCAGGCTCAACTTTTCCTCACTCTTGAAGGTTAGGTGAGGGAACAACTGTTTATATCTGAAGACATGTTGGAAAACTTAATGTAACAGCTTTACCTCTGACTGTTACAAAGCACTGACACTGGAGACTCCTTATATAAATGGTAAATAAATGTCATTTTACAGAAAACATCACCATATCAATGATTATACATGTTTTTAATCGGTTTATGTAGAACATCTGTTGCACAAGTCCCTGTGAATGAGCTGTTACAATAGAAACAATAAAATACTGTATTATAACGAGGGCATTAATATAAACCTGTGATTTGCTGCTGTTATAGAAAATTAATCAACACCTTCTGACCAATCAGAATCAAGAGTTCGAGAGCGCTCTGGTATATTATAAACTGATCATTAATATTATAACTGGTGTTATATGTATGTGATTTCAATGTATTGTGTTGCCTCTTTTTTATTGCCATTTTTATTGGAATATCTGTATTTTTGCAACCTATTATCCAATTTGCATTGTAAAAGTCTGATGCCCGTATTCATTAGCGGTCTGAGATGCCCTGACAACTCAAATGTTGCACAAGGCTGCTGACACAGTGGATGTCAAAATTTTACACACCCTTGTTTGTAAAAAAAAAAAAAAAAAGAAAGAAATGTAAGATAAAACATATCAGATCTTTTTCCACATTTAAAGTAATCGAGCAACCAACAACGTTCATAAGAAAAACAAATAGAAACATTTGAGGCAAAAAAAAAGAAAAAAGAACAGTAACCTGGTTGCAAGAGTGTGCACAACCATTTTATAATGGGGCTTGTGACTGTTCTCAGAATTAAACAATCACATTCAAACTCATGTTCAAAAGTAATTATCATATACCTTTCTTTAATGATTGATTCTTATTAACCCCAAATAAAGATCAGTTGTGTCTATAGGATTTTCTTGACACTTCTTGGTTTCATCTGCCTGCAAAGAGTTTACAAAGCACATACAGGATCTCATTGAGGAAATGTATCAATCAGGAGAGGGATACAAACGACGGAAACATTAGATGTATTATGGAACACTGTGAAGGCCATCATCAACAAGTGGAGAAACTGACACCACAGTGGCGTTATCAAGAACAGCATGTGCCTCCAAGATGAAAACTTATCAGGGAGGCTGCCAAGAGACCTACAGCAAAATTAAAGGAGCTGCAGGAATATCTGGCAAGTACTGATCACTTCCTGCATGTGACAACTGTCTCGTATTCTTCACATGTCTGAGCTACGGGGTAGGGAGGCTAGACAGAAGCTCATTCATAATATCCAAGCCCACATAAATTACCCTAAACCATGTGGTAACATGTGGTATCATCTGATAAGATCAAGTTAGAACTTTACAAGATACACTATATGAACATTAGTATGTGCATACCTGGACATTGTTGAACATCCTATTCCAAAGGTATGGCATTAATATGGAGTTGGTCCTGTCTATGCTGCTATAACAGCAGCCACTCTTCAGAGGAGGCTTTCCATGGATTTCGAAATGTGGCCGTGGGGATTTGTGCTCATTTATTCACAAGAACTTTAGTGAGTTCGGGAGGGCTGGTGCGCAATCGGTTTTTCAATGAATCCCAAAGGTGTTCAGTTTTCCAATGAATCCCCACCTTAGCAAACCATGTCTTCATGGAGTTCACTTTGTGCACAGGGGCAGTGTCATGCTGGAACAGGTTTGGACCGCTTAGTTCCAGTTAAGGGAAGTCTTAATGTTACAGCATACAAAGACATTCTAGACGCTTATGTGCTTCCAACCTTGTGGCAACAATGTGGTGAAGACCCACATATGGGTGTGAAGGTCAGGTGTCCACATACCTTTGGCCATATAACAAGACAGCTTATCAGCCAAAGGACACCATATGCATGATGAAGCATGGTGGTGGCAGCATCATGCTATAGGGCTGCTTATCTTCAGTTCGGACTCTGTTAGACAGCTGAATAAAGCATGACAAAGACCCAAAGCACAAAGGAATGGCTTCAGAAGAAGAAGATCAACATTTTGGAATGGCCCAGTCAGAGCCCAGCTCTAAATCATATCAAAACCTGTCAAATATGTTACCAAACATTTTTTTCAAGGAAGAGTAGAATAAAATTGTCAGATCTGGATATAAGTTGGTAGACTCTTACCCAAAAAGACTGAGTGCTGTATTACAAGCAAAAGGTGCTTTAACAAAGTATTAGTCAAGGTGGAAAAAAGATCTGACATGATTTATCTTAGTTTCATTTTAACATCACTAAAACCTGCAATTTTAACAGGGGTGTGTAGACTTTTTATATCCACCATAACTGGTGGACTTTATACAAGATAATTGGTGGACTAAACAAAATGTCTTGTGCCTGTTTCACAAATGGCTCATTGTTTAACCACAGACAAAGTTGTGACATACACACTGGGGTCACAGTAATGTAACTAAAGGACCACTATATGTACGACCTGCTTCAAAATGTGAGTTATGCCCTTTGTCAGTGTGCAGTGTCCTCTTATCTCTCTAGTATAAATGTCACAAAGTGTAAATAAATAGTGTAAGACCATGAGGGTACCAGAGGACAGTGTAAATACAGCGGTCATTCCATGTTATGTAACCAGCGTAGAGAGTATCCATCTGTTTTGAGCATGATCTAAAGAAAAAGTCATACAAATTCGAATGAGTGTTGTTTTTTCTGAAGTCATAAGAAAAGATATAAGCTCTAAACCCATCCATAACCTTAAACCTTGGGCGAATTGTTACGAATTCACAAACAAATGATGTTGCCTTTTTTTAAGCATTTCTAATTCTCTTGAGAAAATAACATTTTAATAATAATGTGTCAAGTACATAAACACATAAATAAGGGAATCTACAGTATTAATATGTGGGATTGTTTATCAAGGAACCTAATTAACATGTAATATTTTTGCATTTTTTTTTCCTCAAGAAACTTTCAGTGAAATTGGATCATTTGTGTATATGTTAACAGCATAGATTCTTCCATAAATGTTTCCTTTCTAGTTTAGTAAGCAAGTAATTAATTACAGTAATACTAATTACAATAAAATGAGCCCGCGTTAACGAATTAATTTCATATTTACATCACTAATTTGCATGTTTGTAATCAGTGTATATTGTAATCAAGTAGAGTTTTTCCCTTTTACATTATCCATTATTCATTGTAACTCCATATACTGTATATGAATGAATATAGAATTATGATAAATAAAACATTTCGTGTAAATGGTTAAGGAATAAGATGTTTGTTATTTTGCGTTTCAGACACAATGACCACGTTCCTAACACCCGGACTATTTTAAATAGTGAAATGAGTTTATTTAGTCTGCTGTCCTTAAGCTCTAATTTGGTTGATTCTTATGTGTGGGGGAAAAAATTCAAACCCAAACAACACTCGAGAATTACGAAATCTTATCATTTACTTAGTGTTAGAAAACTAACACTTATCTTTTGGGTGAGAAATTGTGCAAAGAGGTGATCCAACAAACAAAACCCACAGTATTGTGACAGCCATGTTTGTTCCTGTCGGCCTCGCTTGGTCTAAAGGGGCTGCTCAGGGTGGCATTAAGCTATTCAGCACTGTCCACGTCCAACCAAACATTCTTCTCAGAGGGGGAACAAAAAAAAAGAAAAACGAGTGCAGAGACAGAGCTGGCAGAAGTTTCCTGAAGGTTGCCAAGGAGAGAGAGCTTGTACTGAAATCGTCGCTATGAAGCCATTTTTTTTGTCTCTCCACTTGCCACATCACTTCGTGCTTGGAAAAAGAGGAGGGAAAATCAGTGCTCGAGAAAATCATTAACTCTGAGCATCCGCACTGACCAAATGACCGATTTAACCAGGTTTCCATAGTTTTGACATCTCAAAGTTAATAGATCATGTCGTTCAACAATTTGAAAGTATATAACAGGATGAGGCGTGGTTAGAGACAGGACGACAAGTTCACACTGCTGTTTCTAGACATACCTATAATAATTAAATATATTTTTATACCACAGTGCTGTTGAATCCTCAGATCTGATTGGTCAGAAGGTGTTGATTCATTTTCTATACAGCAGCTCTGTCAGCAGTTCCGGCTGCGAGGGAAATCACAGGTTTATATAAATGCGTGTGTTCTAATACGTTATCAGTTCTATAGTAACAGCTCATTCACAGAGACTTGTATGGCAATTGATGCCCAAAAATCTATTGTTTTTTAACAAAGAAAATCATCTCATAATCGTTGATGTGGTGAAGGAGAAGTTTTTTTTTTTTGCGGTTTCTTGGTAACAATAACAAGCTGTGGTTTTTTTTTTTGTAACTTCCAGAGAGAGAAAAAGAGAGACTGGTCGGGGAATGATTGTTTATAACTGCTTTAACATAAGTGAGAACAGGAACTAACTTGTTTTGTGGACGTTCCGCAACAATAAACGTAAAAATAAACGGATAAAAAGTGTTATGTATACATTAAAAATTCAGTTGCTCTGGTATAAGAGGAATAAAACATATGCTGTTATAGGAAAGTAATCAACTTCAGGGTTGTAATAGTAACTCTGTTTCATCACACTACCCCATCATTGATTATTTTTATTATTATTATCTATTATTTTTTCCAGCACGTCCTAACAATGTGATTAAAAGTACATTTGTTGTTCATGTAAGCTGAGTTTTAGACAGCTTTGTGGTCATGCATTTAGTATTTAGTGATCGTTTTGACAGCCGTACGCTTCACTATCACGCTGTCATGGTGTTTCTGTTCTCAACATATATTTCTGTAAACACACACACACACACATTGCCCTGTTTTTTTCTGTCTTTTGCCTTGATGTAGGCCTCTGACAGTTTTCGCTGGCTGACCCCATGTCATCACGTGCATGATCCTAACTCCTAACCCTACATTCCTCATCTGTTTAATTACTTATGCAGTGCGCTGCAGTGAGTCCTGTGTGAAACTGTCAGCAGAGTCGGCTCTTGGAATGTCGCAGCTCTCGGTATAGCTATACAGATTTTCACTTATACTCTCTCTCTCTCTCTCTCTATCTATCTATCTATCTTTTAACTTCCTGACAGTTTTTTTATATTATCAAAAACAATTCTAAGTGTGTAGAGCTTTAAAGACCTGGTTACACATACTGTATTTTCCCTAATTCTTTACAGATATTACAAATTCAAATCAAACAAAAATATTATCCACACCTCTAGTCATGTGGAGGGAATTTGAACTTCAACTACAGTGTTTATGCTATCGTTATTTGTAAATAAAGGAAACATTGACTCAGGAATGGGTAAGACATTTTCCATGACCTCTTTAGGGACTGGCATCAGTAAACAAAAAACAAGTGTAGGAAAAAAATATTGCAGTAAGAATGTCAGACTTCTTCAGGAAGACAGATACGGCATTAGCAGATGTGTAAATGATGTAAATGCTGATGTGTAAATACGGTATTAGCTGATGTGTAAATGTAAATGTAAATATGCTACTATATACTATTATGCTAATTATGTAAATTATGTGAAAAATGCATGCCTCTAATTTAATGCAGTTCATTAGGGTCACAGAAGAGACATTTCTCCAGCATGTATGGGCCTCGGGGTAGAAAACATATTACCATTTGTCCTTTATTTGTCACTGTCAAGGCAAAAACAGTGAGTTTGCACATAGAAACATGTGGACAGATCATAGATTCCCAAACAAGTAAAACTTTTCCTTGCCCAGAAGCCTAACTGACAAGGTTAAAATGTGTTAGGTAACAGAATGTAATAACATCTAACATATAACTAACATATAGTCTGCAAGTTAAATGCATTTTTACAGAATTTATCCTCTTCTAACTAAGTTTGCAACAAAAACTCAGCATGCCACTATCTAATGTTTCAAGTTCAAGTTCTTTATTTGTCACATACAGAGAGTTATACAGTGTCCAAGTCTTGCAATGAAATTCTTAATAGCAAGTTTCCGAACTGTGCAAACATTATAAAGAGCAAAGATGCATAAGTACATAAGACTCATAAGACATAAAGTGCACAACAGTGCAGGACAACACAGTGCAGAGGAAATAACAATAAATTCATTTGTACAGAATGCACATTGCAATATGCAAGTGCATCTAATATATGCTATACATATGATAAAACAGTCCGGGTCCTTGTAGTTGAAGCTATGTGTGTGTGAGTGTGTGTCCATGAAACAGAAAAAATAAATTATGTCTGCTCGGCGGTCCCATTCAGAGCTCTTATCGCTTGTGGAAAGTAGCTCCTCCTGAAATGCTTTATTTTCAGCTATGAGATTTGGTGTTTTGTCCTTGCATCACACCTAAAAGATACACTATATGGTGTAAAAATACAGTATGTGGACACCTGACCATCACACCCATATGTGCTTATTGAACATCCCATTCCAGATTTATTCCCCCTTTGCTGTTATAATAAGCTCCACTCTTCTGGGAAGGCTTTCCACTAGATTTTGGAGCGTGGCTGTGGGGATTTGTGTTCATTCAGCTACAAGAGCATTAGTGAAGTCAGGCACTGATGTTGGTGAGGAGGTCTGGGGTGCAGTCAGTGTTCCAGTTCATCCCAAAAGTGGTCAGTGGGGTTGAGGTCAGGGCTCTGTGCAGGACACTCAAGTCCTTCCACTCCAGCCTTGGCAAGCCATGTCTTCATGGAGCTCGCTTTGTGCACAGGGGCATTGTCATGCTGGAGCAGGTTTGGGCCTCTTAGTTCCAGTAAAAGGAAATCTTCATTTTACAGCATACAAAGACGTCCTATACAACTGTGTGCTTCCAACTTTGTGGTAACAGTTTGGGGAAGACCCTCATATGGGAGTAATAGTTATATGACGTTTTTTGTGCTGCTAGATATGGAAAGTGTTTCCCTGTTCTGAAAAGATCATCTGTCATCTGTACATGCCTAATAAAAATCGTTCTACCGTCAGCCAGATCGCACCTCGAGCGATGTGTGTAGCACAGCATTCAGAATGAGTCGGCTATTGGAATGTCACAGGTCTTTTTATTTGTGACACTCCTGCACAAATTATGTCTCTTTCTCTCTCTTTCTCTCTCTATCTATCTATCTATCTATCTCCCTGAACTTCCTGACAGTTTTTTTTACATTAACAAAAATTCCAACCATGTTATGTGTCTGAACGTATTCAATGGCCAGATCATGCCTCGACTGATGTGTGTGTTGCAGCATGCAGTGGGATTCGGAACGTATAGTTCACACTATAGTCACTATAGTATATTATTTTTAAATATACACCCCAAACAAAAGTCAATAATGGGTACAATAATGGGTACATTTTACTTTTTCTGGTACTTCTCTGCTGGCAACTATGAAGAAAATCTGATAAATCTACATAAATATTGAATTAAAATATTTTTACTCATTTAACTTCATCAGATAAACACCGATGTAGAGTTTTGTTTGGTTGCTAGCTGCTAGTGCCACAGAGTAACCTGCATTCTCCTCTGTAAGCTCGAAGTCCTTAAGAAACACTGCAAGTGTACCGAGGGATCTTGTTAGGGCTAGTACTTGGTGCTTTATGTTAATTCCTATGGGAGTAAATAGTGCAAGCGGTGGCCCCATGAGCGCAGGTCGATCCTTGCAGTCCCGAGAACAATGTACCGCATTGTGACTCTTCAATTCAGACATTTATTGAGAAGTACATTATCTATATTCCATCTAATCTGACGCACTGATCATATTGTTTCTAAGGCTACAGTTCCAAATTGGATGGCATTTGACTTGTTGACACTGGCATGTTCTATTACTTTCTTCTGGATGACAGAGATGTGCTCCATGTTCTTATAATCAACACGCTGGTGGCAGGAATTCTGTGAATTTGCATTTTACTGTTTGGGTAAACAGACTTGACTCATGTGCTGAAAAGAAAATCAGAGACCGTAAGACAGTAAGAGATTTGAGAGTGTCAGCATTTAAAAGTGCACCTTGCAATGGAAAGTGCCTTGCGTCCTCAGATAAAATCTAAAGAGTCATCTCAGGACACAGAATGAAAGTATCCATGCGGTTCTGTCCTTTCAGCAAAACTGCTAATTTGCGAGAAAAAAAAATCTGTAGGTGTGCTTTAAAAACCGGGTTTGTGTGCGGTCATGTTGGTAGAACGTTCGAATTAAAAGTGCTCAGGATGCCACATTCTTCAATTGCTCTTTGAATAGTAAGCTTACTGTTTATTGTCATGTTTTTGTTGGGAATGGGTCAGGTGATCATCCTTCAGAAGGTTCCACCAGTGATGTAGGGTTCCATGCTGCACACTCTCAGCTTACTGGTTGTGTATTTGCACGTAACACTAAGTTGGAATTTTTAGCTGTGAGTTAACAAATGTAATGTTTTACCAATATGTTGCAGGGCATCATATACACATCCCCACGGTTACGTGGAGAACTTGTGAAACTCCTCTCAGACAGTAACCACAGCTCATGGATTGAACCCCGGACTCCGGAAGTATGACCAACACATCCTGCTGCAACACTATGCCAAAACTTAAAAAAAAAATTCAGAGCCTAGGGTATTGAGTAATATTCAATATTTGCAGATCGAATTCTTGAAACTCATTGATCAGAATGTGTTGATTCATTTTCTATAGAGGCTCCAATCACACGTTTAGGTTTATTTTCTTTCTTATAAGTTATCGTATCTATAGTAACGGCTAATTCACAGGATCTTGTATGGCAGACGCTAAACATAACCTAAGTCTAATAATAAACATATTAAGCGTGTTATTTAACAAAGAAAATTATGTTTTATTGTAAGGAGACGTTTATTTGACATTTATGGAAGGAGTCTCCAGTGTTAGCGCTTTGTAACAGTCAGAGGTAAAGCTGTAACTTTAAGGTTTCTGACAGTTGTTCTCTCACCAGTCTGTTATGGTGTCATAGATGCTATAGATGTTATAGATGTCGGACATCTATAGCGTCCTCTGATAGGCCCCTGACTGTCACATGATCTTTACTCTAGCACCAGTAAAATATAGGTTGAGTTTGTTTGACCGTATGAATACGCCAATGAAGCTAGTACAGAGGCTAGCACGTAACAAATCTGACAACCAGTTTACCCCAATTGTATATATAGTACATATTTAGCTATGTTCAGTTATAAAAGCTGTTTTGGTTGTGCTTTTAGCAAAGCAAGCTAACTGTACTAGCCACATACATTCACCAGAGGCAGCAACGATCTCTGCTACTTCCTTCCAAGCTTTAGTTTTCTTCCTAACATCTCTATAGACATTTAATGAGAGGTCGTATACGACGGGATAAGATGAAACTGTGTTTTTTCTTTCAAGTTTTCTTCAAATTTTGCACGTCAAACCATAAATGAGAACTAATTGCAGTTGTGAGTGGACAACCGAAGAAACATCAAACCAAATGTGTCATAGGACCGGTCTGAGGATTCATTCGAGCCAATCGTTCGGATTTGTCGCTTTGAATTTTTACAGAATTGAGGAAATCTTGAGAGAAAATAATGCCGCTGAAATCATTCAAGACTCCACGTTGCTTTGTTACAGTATAGAAAATGGCCGCCTGTCGCTTTGTGGTTCGCTTGTTTAAACCTAGAGTTTGAGTGTAAGCTACTAAGTATTTATTAGCTACTACTAGGTAAGTAAGTACTTATTAGCTTTTTAACCAAATCTGTATGATGATAGTTATCTGTAATCTGCTGTATCCTAGAGTTAATAGTGATAATATTTCCTTAGGGTCTGCTTAAGCCACACAGCTCAGTATTTACCACGCGCGCCTTTCGCTGACACTCCGGATCACGTGGTATACATGTCGAAACGCCGCGAGCCGAGTCGAGTCGAGTCGAGCCGAGTCGAGCCGAGCTGAGGGCGCGAGCGGTGGCGTGATTGGTCCACTGCGCTTCGCTGCTCTGCTCCGCGCTCGAGCCGGGCAAAAAAATTATCATTATCATTATCAATCCGGCTCGCGCTTGCGCTCGCTCCTACGCGCTACACGGCACTTCCTGCTTTCGCGCGAGTGATAAAGAGAGACACAGAGACAGAGAGACAGAGAGAGGGAGAAAGAGAGAGAGAGAGAGAGAGAGCTCGCGCAGCGTCCAATGGAGCTATGTAAGTAACTAACGGCTCGGTTACTTATTAACCGGTGTCCGGCGCAACAACCCCGCTACATAAGGCATGCGAAGCGGCGTGGAGGCCGGAGGCTACCGGGGACCGTCAGTGCAGGAAGGTAATGACGAGTGTGCGGGGAATATTCTCTTCTTCTTCTTCTTCTTCTTCTTCTTCTTCTCCTTCTTCAGCTGGTGCTGGTGCTGTTCAGTGCGCGCGCGTGGTGCTTATAGATCTATAGGCTATTAAATAATCATCATCATCATCATCATCATAATAAATAACACTTATGTATAATAATAATAATAATAAACAAGCAAAAACACGTGGAGTGCATAACCCACATTAAATCCCATTCTCACACTCTGTATTTTCTGTTCATGTGTGCGTTTTATATTATTTATTGGATTTTTTTTTTGGATGCCGGACATGATGCCGTGATGTCTTGGTAAATATGGGCTGCTTGTTTGTTTGGATGAGAGTGTGAAGCAGAGGCAGAGGCAGAGGCAGAAGCTGCAGACCGGGAGCTTTTAATTTACGCCGCTCGGTGTTGCAGTGTATTTGATCAGACTACTAAGTAGGGGAGTTTGTTTCGGTGTTGGAGGTAATGAGGTAATTGAGGAAACTGGCCTTGCTCCATTGCCGTGGACACTCTAGAAATGAGAGGAGGCTGCTTATTGAAAGATTAGAGATTTTTTTTTTTTTTTAAATCATTCAGTACTAAAAGTTGAGTCAAGGAGGAACCTTGGTGAAAAGCTCCAGCTTGGTCTGACTTCTCCAGACTAATCTCCACCAGCAAGACCTGGGGTTTGGAGGCTGGAAGCCGGTCAGAGCAAGCTGGAGCATTTCAGCAGAACCTTTAAAAAAAGATCTTCCAGGAAGTAACAGGACACACAAATAATACACAAGTATAAGATTTGCCAAAGTCTTTTTTTTTATTTTGTTGTTTTTGTTTGGTTTTTAACAAATGTCTAAAATAAAACGAACCAACACTAGGAGTTCTTTTCTTTCAACACTGGCTGATGTTTCTTTTTTTTTTTTCCAAAAGTTAATTTCCGTGATGCACTTCCTGTGCCAGGCTCTGATTGGTGTATTTTTTTTCCCCTTCAATTTCTTTTCCTTTGGCAGGTGATCACTGGACGATGATCTGACCCTACGCACATTTTTCTGAGCCTTGTAACACGATCTGTCAGCTCCAGAGACCTTTAAATACATTTCAGGGTCCACGTGGTGTAAAGTGAGCCAGTGCAACTGTCCAGAGCTGCTCGGGACAGTCCTGCCAAGTAAGTGCCCTTTTTTTCGCACCAAAAGAGAAGAGAGACGTGGAACGGTTCTCAGACGTTCAGATCTTCCCCCGACTGAAATACCGAAGTGAAGTTCTTGTAGGTTTCCGCTAACTGGATCGTGAAATGTACCCTCCTCTTATCGGTTGGCCTTAAAAAAAAAAAAGGAAAGGTTGCAGTGAATGGGGAACGTAATTTGTATGCTACCGAAGTTCAGGCAGGATCTTATGCAAAGCCTGGAGAGGGCTAAAGCACCTGCCTCTTTTACTCAACCTGTAGAGTGCGAATTATAAACCGAGGAGCCGAGGATCCACATCTTGGATGGGATAGATCGACACTGTAGATCAGGTGAAGCACCAATCAAAACTTAGCACTGACTAAAAGCGTCCTTCATTTCTTCTGATACGACTCACGACTTCAAGGCTTCCGCATGGTCCTCTGGTCGAAAGAGCAAGACAAACTGCCCGACATGTCTGCGGGGACGGAAATCATAGAGGTGAAGAAGGACTTCATCTCTTCGAACGGCTCGGTCCACCCGGTCATCCTGGCCACAGGGGCTGAAGAGAGGCAGCCGAGCGGCGGTGAGTACGAGCTCACCGAGGTGACGTCTTTGCCTGAGCGACCCGAGGCGGAAAACGAGCGGACGGAAATGGTGGTGATCGACTGTCGCGCCAACGCCAAGGGTCAGAGGGAGGAGGACGCTCTGCTGGAGAACGGCAGCCAAAGCAACGAGAGCGACGACACGAGCACGGACCAAAGCCCAGTGCCACCAGTTCCTCTAAAGGAGACGTCTTTTTCCATAGGACTGCAGGTCGTGTTCCCTTTCCTGCTGGCCGGGTTTGGGACGGTGGCCGCCGGTATGGTCCTTGACATTGTTCAGGTAAGTGTGTGTTGATTCAGACATCCTACTCAACTCCTGTTTGCTATTTAAACTGAAGAAATCCAAAATTTAACATGAATGTCTTACCACCAGACTGCTAACACCTTTACTTTATTTTCATTCCAAGACCATATGGTCTTCCTGTATACCACGAACAGAGAAGATTTATTTATTTGTCTTGAAAGTTCCCCAAAGACGGGATTTTACAGTGTTTGGCTCTGCTAGCCTTTTGATCCACTGGAAAGATATTAGGAGTTAAGGTGTTTACATTACACACCAGAAAAAGCCCTTGGATGTGCTGATCCAAGCTTTTGTCCCCCAGAGGCTTTAACACGCTGGTTTACTGTAAATCTTTCATTATTTGAATATGATTTGACACTATTACTCAGGTTCTATTGAGTCAATTCTTCCTGTTTTCCTCATCTGAATCAAGGCTCCATGACTGGTCTTTTTCCAGTATAATCTTAAATAGGAGCCTTTTTTATGAACACATAGCAGAAATACATTTCAGTCAATGATAAACAGAGCTAATAATAGCTTATTTTTGCACATTTGCCAAGTCTCGATCTCTTCGAAAGAGGCCTTATTGGTACATTCCATTGAAGACAGATCGAAGAGGTGGGCAATATGGTAAAAAAAAATCATATCACGATACTTTCCATAATGCCAGAGAACGTATCATGATAGGTATTAGACTTGCTAACAAAGTGCTAGGCAAACATTACCACCACAAAAACTGAACAGAAAAGAACAATTCCCAACATTGTTATTTTTAAGTGCTATGAAATAGCATGAAATATGAAAAAGAAGAAAAAAATGAAACTACTGCTACACAAACAAACACAAATTTCATTCTCACGGCATCATTCAAGGATAGAAAAGTACTGACAATACAAAAATACACAAATAATCACATTAGCAATATTATATTGTCATATTGTCACTCATTTTCTAATTGAACATACGTCAGGGTATACTGAGAATTCTTTTAGATTTTTATGATTATAATTTATAAATGAAATCATGACAAGAAGAAACAAGAAGAGCGAGATGATAGCGCATCCACGCGCAGCAGCTTTGGGCTTTCAGAAAATATACTGTTTATTTACTGCTAGTTAGGGCTGGGCGATGTGACAAAAATTACGGTATTACGATATTTTTCTATGATACACAATATGTGTTTAAATATATAAGTTTGCTAACCAGCTGCCAGCAAAAACTTTTATGTCTACGATGTCTACGAAACCGACCAACAAACTGAAAAGGATGAAAACTTGTAACAAATTTAATAATAAATCTAATCTAATCTAATAATAAATTGAAAAAAAAACATTTTATAGTTTTAAAGGTTAAGTACAAAAGTTTGTTATTGCTCTTTTTAAAAAAAGTTAGAGAAAGATATCACGATGCCTGCGATGTCTCAGAAAAGTGTTTTGTGGCATAATTTATCACAGTATCAGTATAATCTCGACACATCACCCAGCCCTAGTCCTCGCTAGTTCAAACATCTGCAAGGTGTACGCGAACATATCTTACAGCTGTCAGGAATTTCACTGTACCATGACAATAACGATATTCAGTTCGATTGAATTCTAATCTAAACCATGAAACCATGAGAAAGTAATGCTTAATTGAATCGCATGAATTTCAACTAACATGCCGAATCGTGATGTAGATGTTTTGAACCATTTGCTACAAATACAATTCTTTTACGAAAACTTGTACTTTTTCCTTTGTGCTCGTAGCTGAATGCGTGCTGTTTGTGCAGCTAGTCAACTATCCAGGCGACTCGTGCAAAGCAAAGGGACTTGGGATGTTAAAAGTCACAGAGTGAGAGTGAGAGAGAGAAAGAGCGAACGCTGTAATTACTCGCCCGTTTTTTTTTTTCCTGTTGACTTTGTGTGCTTTTGTTTTATGTGCTTTTTATTCCAATAGGTTTAAAAATAACTTTAAAAGCCCGATGGTTCTCAGAGTGACATCCGGGAAACATTGAGAACCAAACAACTTTCTTCCATTGGTAGAAATTACAGTCCACCATTACCAAAATTATTATATTTATATTTATTATTGCTTAATTGTTATAGGTAGTTGCTTCTTTAACTGGTCTAATCCGAACAGAAAAACAAGCCTGTTTATAAATAACGTCAACTTTGACCCAGGGGTAGGCGATATGATATCACAATACTCGATGCACGATATAGATATTCATGATTTTTAGGTTTGATAAAAACCTGCCAACAAAGTCTGGTGCTGTAATTTAAAAAAAAAAAAGCCTGTGTAAAACTGAGGTTGATAATACTTTTATTTAAAGGTTACTAAAATAAAATAACACAGTTAAGGACGGGGGGAAAATCTACATCTTTTACAATTTTAAATATTCAAAAAATGAACATAAAATTAGCAGCTTCCTTTTTCTATTCATTTTGTCATTATTTAAAAAAAGAAAACTATAAAAAGATATCAAAATACCTACGATAGCTCAGTAAAGTGTATAGTAGCATATTTTATTATGCTGTTGAT
Organism: Pangasianodon gigas; assembly: GCA_022758105.1. Lineage (NCBI taxonomy): Eukaryota > Metazoa > Chordata > Actinopteri > Siluriformes > Pangasiidae > Pangasianodon > Pangasianodon gigas. The sequence goes on along the minus strand of CM040473.1, from coordinate 18,796,826 downwards.
ATTATATCCTCATGTCACCCAGCCCTACTTGGACCTCATGTGTATTGTCAGTTGAAAATTCAGGAATTAAAAAAATAAAATAATAAATAAAATAAAATAAAAATTTAAAATAATAAAATAAAAAGCTCCATGGATCCACATATTTGAATAATGAGACTAATATTTGATTTGATTTATTTCGTAAAATAAATCTGTAATAACGGGACACGTGGATTTTTTTTTTTTTTTACAGCTAAAGGAGCTGAGAAAGTTTCAGAACTGCTGATTTAGCTTATATTATTTATGAGAATTTTTTTGTGACGATGTTGCTTGCAAATATTCAATAAGAAAAAGGTTCCATGTAAATGTTGTGTTTTATTTGAAGTCTGAAGGCGTCTAGGATTTTTAAAAAAAATTTCAAAGATTTTTGTCTAGTAATTAAGCACATAAAGCTGTATCATCCCTTGCTGGTGATCTTCTGTCACTTTGATGACGCCCACGCTCGAAACCCGAGCCACATGGGAAATGGATTTGTGAACTGATTATCAGACCAAGTCACAGCTCTGTGAGGCGCAATGCTGTTTCTGTCTTCACATCAGGACATCAGGATACAACTTAACTTTAAAATCACTTTAAATTGATTATTAATTAATCAGCATATGGTTTATTTCCGAGTTTCAGTGACAAACACAAATGGAGCTTTTTTACAAACACAAAATTACAAAATTACTCCCGAAATCGGTTAAAATTAAATAATAACATGACTTGAAGCACAATTTAAACCTTTTGTGCATAAATTATAAAACATTCAGATTTTTATATGTTTTTTTCTTGTAGCTAGTCACTGAAAAGAAAAAAAGCTAAAAAGAAAAAAAAAACCCAGCATGAACATGCGCCGAGGTAAACAAGTTATACCTTGATACACAAAGGCAGGAAATTAATGTGAAACCACAAAGGTGTTTTTTGGAACTGATGAATTCGCATTTACTGTAAGATTCTATGATATCGATGACTCTATGATGGCGTGGTATTACTCAGAATTTTAGAAGGGAAAAAATATAGCAAAATCTCGACATCCTGTGCTACAGAAAAACCACATAACCGAACATTTTATCAGGTTCCTTACTTTGTAGCGGTCATGAGGGGGACGGTGTGAAACCAGAGCTTGATAAGGGTCTACAGCGGAGCCATGTGTCTTAAGGTAGAGATGGTTGGATTAGGAATAGAGGTCTAATCCTTAATTCTGGTATCCAGTAGAAATCCGATAGCGAAATATCCTGTTCTGAGATGCTTTCTGTACTGTGTTGCATCCTGCCTAAAAAAAATGTGAGCACTGTCGGGGAAAAGATTGTGATTTTTCCTCATCTGCTTCATCCATTGCTTTATATCAGTTCAGGCTCTGAAGGTAAAAGCCAATTCTGAGTCATAAACGCATCATGAGTCAAAAGTGAGTCATCTGTTCTGACTATGACCGCATTCAATCGGGTGAAAACCATCAATCATATCAAAACCAAGAAATGGTCAATCTTAACTGGGAGAGAGAGTGTAGACTGTGATGCTCACTCAACCATCTAGCAATGCTACAAGTCAGATTCTTTCATGATTGAGTATATATATATATATATATTGAGTCAGAATTCACAAGGCAACCCATTAAATCAATTAAATCAGCAAATTCTCAATTCACACTTGTTAGCATGGCTAATCGATGCTTGGACACGTGTGGATAATGAAGGATAAAGCATTTGGATCTTTTGGGTTTGTTAATTTCCTTCAATTTTCTATCCATTCCCATATTTTTATTCTTATTATTTAGATGGCTCCAAAACATTAGATCTAGATTTATGGCAGGTGTTAGAAAACCTAAATTTATAAGAATTTAGGAGAATTAGTGACAGTTATTTCCCCATAAATGGACCTGTCTCAAAGCCACTGTCTAGAAAGGTTGTTTGGAAAGAGGCTGGTGGTTTGGTCGAGACAAAAAAACAAAACAAAACAAAACCGCCAGGCAAGAACCGCTCGGTCCAGACAGTCAGCCAGCCTATTTTTACCAGGAGGAAAACAGACTCAACATCAAGCCCTCACACCAGCCGGTGTCTCAGCACTCCCACAGGAAGCCATTTTGGGTCTACCACATCCAGGCTGTCACCCCATTCTTACAGGAATCAGTGCAGACAAACAAGCGTGGGCAGTGCTGTGTTCTCGTGGACACACTCTCTTAGCAACCTCCTCGTTTTTCCACAGAATTTTTTACTTATTATCGGGGAGTGAGCTTTATGGGTTTTTTTCTGACTGTTTTTAACAGTGATGTTATTTTGCAGTTTCATGTAAAGTAAGAGATTGTGTTCCTGACTTCCTGTGGGGGTAAAAAGCGTGGTCGGTAATCAGGAAGTGAAGTTTTCCGCCTTAGAGTCACTGAAAGCAAGACTCAGTGAATCGCACCCGGATTCTGAACTGACTTTACGATACTGTAAACGAAAGTTCAGCTTCTACATAAGTTTATACACATAGATGTTTCAATTAAAGTCATTCACCTTTAACAATAATAATAATAATAATAATAATAATGATAATAATTTCTGTAGCACCTTTCATTCATTTTTTTTAAAAATGCAGCTCAAAGTATCTTAGAGTGTGAAGGAAAAAAACAAAAGCTAGTCAAAAACTTTAAAAAAGGGAAATAATAATAAATAATAAAAAATAATAAAAATACAATAAATAAAAGCAGTGACAGAAAAAGGAAAATAAAAACAATATAAAATGCAAAAAAAAAAAAAATAGAATATCCGATACCAATACTGATACTGATACCTTGAGTACTGGCCAATATCGATACCCATCCGAATGTTTTTTCTTTACAAACTACTAAGCTTTAAAATATTTTTTAAACTGAAGCACTTAAAAAAATACAGGAAAAAAATACATAGCTAAAAACATGACTTACCCTGACACTGCAAATATGATGAATATAATAAAGTATAAATATATTAAAAATCAATCCTAACACAAAATAAAAGCAAGTCTCTTTATATGTGAACATTTCCAATTCCAAAAATTTTAAATCTAATTCCAAACTTTTCCGTTTGTTACAGGATCAGACCAAATTCATTTGTTTTTCTTCTGATATCCGATCCACTACTGATCCTGGTACATGAAAATGTATATAAAGTCTGAAGTGAAAAAAAAAAATGAAAAAGATATGTTGAAAAAAGCATGAAACAAATTTCAATTGGTTGTTTTAAATCAGTGTTAAAGCACATTATTCAGTAACTACAGTAAAGAAATTATAAAGGTATGTAGTTACGAGAAGTCTAGACCTTGGACCTGTATGTTTAAGGAGTTAATACATCACCGAAACACAGAAACAGATTTTAATTAGTTAGTTTTCATCACCACGGCTTCATGGGTCATGGAGATCAGCATTGCGCACTGACTCCATGACGCTAGTGCCTTCTCCGCTAGTGATGCGTCACTGAATTCCTCCGTGACCATATATACTGGAGCTTTAGAGACTGTGCAATCTGAGCCTTGCTAAACCTGCAAGTTCACAGGCATTGAGGAGGCGTTGGCCGAGGCAGCGCTGTTCCCCGGAGACATCATCATATATCTCAGAAGGCGAGCGAGCTAGAGGAGAGGAGAGGAGAGGGGCTCTCGGTAGCAAGGAAACCAAAGCCAATGTGGCAGATGGCCAATTTCCAATTGATGTAGACCTTTTTTTCTCCAAAGTGGGCCCTGTACTGCCAAAGAACGAAAAAAAAAAAAAAAAAAGCCTGTTGGTTGTAGCCAGCCAAGCAGAAAAACCTCAAGTACAATTTTTGCTACATTTTTTTTTTAAGAGGATTGCTCTTGTTAATTCCCAAGTGTTGTGTTTCAACCTGTATAGCTCAGCGCTTTTCTCTCCTCTCAGAGCCCGGGTGAATCCTCTGCATTGATTTAGTTGTCCAACGTTAGGGCTGTAATTGCAATGCGCCATTGGGATGGGCTCTAAAGATAAGCACTTTCTCCACTTATCGATCCGCACGGACTCTTGCTGCATTGCATCTGCTCGAAAAAAGGAAAAAAAAAAAAAAGCTACCGGCTGCCAGTTACCCCAGTCATCAACTATTTCTTAAGGATAAATGTTGGATGAGGTTCAAATGGATACGATCAGCGATGACTCTACTGAAATCCATGTCAGCAACAGATTTACAGCCAGTGGATGAAAAACTAAAGAACCAAGAAGCAGAGCTATAGAGTCGAAAATAACTGTGCAAAAGTTTGTAAAATTGAAGAAAATGTACCTCTCTTTTAAAAATGTAACAACCAAAAAAGTTCAGAATGAAACATGGGTGTATTCTACAACACAGCAGTCAAAAAGTGAAAGAATTCAAATTCATTTTGACATGTCTTACGTAGTGACCATTAAAGGATCAGGTTCAATATTCCAGTATTTTTATATAGAAATGAAAGTCTGGTTACAGTTTTAGGTTACAGTTTATTTTCTTTAATAATCATTTTTATTTCAGTGAAAGGTTAGAATTCTCTCTCATTTTCAGTGTGAGATTAAGCTAATTGACCACAAAGATATTTTTCATAACGCATCTTTACCAAGGGTGCCAATAATTCTGGAGATCTCTGTTTGAAGAGTGTGGTGTTATAAGTGCAGCAGCTTTGCCCAGCACAGTCTCCAGCAGAGAGAGAGAGAGAGAGAGAGAGAGAGAGAAAGCGAGAGTCATCTCGAGTTACAGCGTTGAATCAATAGTGTGGTAAATGAAGGTCACGGAGAACCCAATGACCTCACATGCTTGAGGAACCCATCATGCTGAAATGCGATGGTTTTCTTCTCCTTGTCTCTCCCTGCAGCATTGGAAGGTGTTCGCCGAGGTGAACGAGGTCTTTATCCTGGTGCCTGCTCTTCTGGGCCTGAAGGGGAACCTGGAGATGACACTGGCCTCCAGACTGTCCACCGCAGTGAGTTTAAACAAATAACCTACAAACCGGAGCGAACCGATGTATGATAAAAGATGACAGGGTTATGCTGTTGTGGGAAAATAATCAGTGACGGGCTAGTGTCATGGAGCTTCATAACGTTACTGTTACCATACCAGAGAGTTTATTCCACTTACACCACAGAAATGTGGCAACAGTTACATTTATTTCTTAATTAAAGAACATTATACTTTTTATCTGTTTATAGTTACATGTAATGTCATGTAGTGTTTCCAGAAATGTCCTAGATACAGCTTTTTGACAGATCTGGATCGTGTCATTTGAGTGCACCTTTAAAGCCACCACAGCACATTTTTCAGCCATTGCAACAAATTCCATTAAAGATTTTCTCTAACATCGTCATCTGATTCAAACCTAAACAATACCTCTGAGTAGCTTTATCTTAGTAAGTAAGATATTCCAGGCGTCGCATATTATCAGCTAACCAGCCAGCTGAAGTGTTTAACTTCAGAAAACTAGCTCTTACCACTTTTTGACGTGGAAAGCAAGGGAGCTTAATTCACTGTTAAATCTTTTTTATTATTTTTTTTTTTTTTAATGATCACAGCACAAGTAGAAGTCTGATACTCAAGCTCTCAGTCACAGTTTTATGACCTGACCTTTGGACACTCGGCTGATGTGTACCTGAAGGTGTGCTTGGGTCTTCATTTTGTTTGACCTTTGCAAGAGTGTGTTTACTCTGACCTCTCCCTTATTTGTGGTTTAAGATGAACAGTTTATTTTGCTGACTTTGGACAAGAAAAAACGAGTGACACCAAAAATGTTAGTCCAGCTGATAATTAGTAGAAACAAGGAGGACGTAGAGGAAAACATCAGGGACGTCAGCTACTGTTTGTTTTCAGGATCAGTATATATTCGTCTTATCTCACAAGGAACATCAATATCATGAGCAGCCAATAGCTGCAATAAAAGAATTTGACGATTAGTAATCCTGTCTTCACACCGGCAGTGACGCATCATCACAAAGTGATCACCAGGTTCAATAAAAACTGGCGATCTACAGCGGCGCAAAATGGGTGGGGCGAGTGATGTAAACAAATCAGAGAAAATATGAGTAGAGATAGCTGACTGCTGAAAATATGAATAGGGCACTGAGTAACTCAAAATGGCAGCTATATTGTGTAACTCTACATTCCCTATGCAAATTAGATATGATGCGATAAAGCAACAAATCCAAATGATTCGCTCGAATGATTCCTTGGACCAATCCTATGGTGCATGTGGTCCAACGTTTCTTCAGTTCCCCACTCGCAACTTTAGTTCCTACCTGCTGCTAGGTCCCATTTACTGTTGGACTGAAAAAAAAAAACGTAACTATGGTTTCTTCTTATCTTGCCATATACAACCTAAATTACGAAAAAGGTAAAGCTTGGAAGAACGTAGCAGAGATCATTGGTGCCTCTGGTGAATGTGCATAGATAGTAGATTTAGCTTGATTTTCTAAGCTACCAATAAAGCTAGTACGAAGCCGAGCACGTAACATGTAAATCAAACAACCAAATTTCGCCCTGATTAGTGTGTTATTTAATTTAACACAAACACTTCAGAAGCTAATGAACACAGTATAGCTACTATCGTTTCTTATCGGAACTAAATGAAAAAACGCAATTGATGCACGAGCAGTTTCCCTGCAGAATTTTTGTTTTTAGCTGGAATGCCTTTGATTCGCAATCAGAATGGGCAAGACGTCTTGTTTTTAGCAGGACGACACCTGATTCGTCGTCAAATAGGTAGTTTTGAATACACTCTGTAGTTAGGTGTGTTATTTCTGTTGCCATTAGCACTAGAAATAGGAATGCCCACTACTAGAATAGAGCGATTTGAGCGATGCTGGATGAAAATAATGACCACCGGTGTGAACGCAGGGTCACTGATGGAGTGTAAAAGAGCAAAATCTGAACTACTGAACAAATCGAGTCCTGTGAAACATGTACAGTACCTGTTTAAAACCTTGCTAATCCCATTAAGCACATGAGTACAGCCGTTGCCCTAAAGCGGCTTTACGCTCTCCTTGATTTGTCTTAAACAGCTGGAGCTGAATTGTGTAGAGGTGGATTGCTGGTGCAGACATTCCTGTGGGCGCTCGGTCACCGCAAAGACTCCACGAGTAACTTTAACACATCTTTATAGCAGTGGATTTAGGCTTTTTAAACACGCCCGCTGTGTGATGTTGGTGTGCAAAAGCATGCAGCATGTTTTCCGTACACACTTCATGAGGAAAAAACATCCTAAAAACTGATTAATGACTATAAAATGTCTGTAACAGGAGGGCAGAGAGTTTCCACAACTCCAGCTTTAAAAACAGTTATTTTTAAATTTGGTCTGGAGGGTGAATGGAGAAAGCAAAAGCAAGAATTTCTTTCTTTTTTTAGTTACTTTTTCTTACGTCTTTGGTTAAATGTTATCATACACAAGCTCTTAATTAAAAAATAAATATAAATTAATAAATCAAAAACATATTAACATTTAATTTTATTTATTATTGATATAATATTTATATTAAATATTAATAAAATATAATATTAATATAAACTGCTTGATGTATGTCTACTGGGCATGATGTTGATATAATATTGATATTATGATAAATTATGTCATTTTTCTGAGATTTTGTAGGTGTCACTAAATATTTTATAACATTTTTAGTAACAATGACTATTTTTAGTAACAATGAACAATGACAATGATGTTAAATATTTGTACTGGATTTTTTAAATTGTAAAATATACAATTTATGGATTTGTTCTCCCTTTTTAGTATTTATTTATTTATGTATTTATTTATTTATTATTGCACTACTAGTTTGCTACGAATATATCATGATTATACATCACGTATCGTAGAAATCTCTTCAATAATCATGACATTTTTGACATATTTGTTATATCATCTACCAGCCGTTGTGTCTGAATCTGCCTGAATCAGCAGATTAACAGTTTGTACTGGTTGTTCCTAATAATCGTATTATATAAAACATTAATCTCCTGCTCTGGCTGAATTAAATACACCTGGCGTTGCTTTGCCTAGAGATCCAGTACCGGCGGAAAAAAGTACTAATCAGAGCTAACATGCTAGTGTATCTTATCTTAATACTTAATACTAGTAAATTAAGTAATTAAAGCGATGACACAATAACATCAGAACACATGAAGAGCTATAAAAACAGCCACTTTTCACAATATGAACGCGTGTGTTTGCTGAAGGTAGCATCAAATGCAGGCTAATTTTATACCAAATTAATATTCAAATATAAATACTGCACTGAAATAATAGTAGTATATAAATAATAAATAATAATATTCGTCAGCCCTAGTGTTTACAATATATCATCATTATATCCAGTCCAGTATAGTGAATGGTAATACAGTATATTGTCATGTATGACTAATTCTCTCAGTCCAGAATATTCTGGATATCATTTCCTGCTCATGACTCAGCTGTCTGTCTCATTATCTTATCGATTATCTGTTATCCCTGATCTGCTTAACGTCCTAATCGTGATAATATGCCAGTGACCCTGTACATGTTTGAAGGGTGAACCCCTGGAGCTTTAGATCACAGATCTACACTGGACAACTGGAGTAAAGGCAGCGTTATCCACGTTATCGTTACTGTTTTAGGGCAGCTGCCCGATTTCACACACAGCTTATCACACTGCCTGTTATCAAGGCCGAGTCGGTGTGAGATACAGCAGCAGTGCCAGACTCGCCGGGGACTGCCTCCCCCACCCCCTGCCTCCATTTGTGCCACGTAAGATCTCACACTGCGGAAGAGGCGCCGTAAACTCCTGGCACAAGTCCTGTTTCCTCCAATTTCAAACTCACACACACAAACACGTACACGGATCCTCACACATCCACATATGGTACTTCCCCCTCTGAATGGCCTCTACCACCTTTGTCCTGCTGCCAGGGACATTTGTTACATAGCAGTGTAGCTAATATTCCCTTAGCAGTGGCAGTAAAAAGAGTGCTGGCCGTTTCATTGACATCCCAGTGTGACCAATCAGGAGGAATGAGCAGAGCCTGATTTCCTAAATACGTTGGAGGTGACTCTGTATGCTAAGAGCGGTTTTAACTCAGATCAGTCAGCTCTGATGTGCTTGCACAAGGGAGAATATAGAGAGATAAAGTGAAGGGCTGCACAGGAAGTGCACAAGTACTACTACTCCTTTGAAAGATAATGAAAGAGCACACAGCGAGTCGGGCTCAATGGCAGCGAGAGGCCGCTCCTCTCTGGGGAAATGTATTCCTCCCTCGTCCTCACACTATTGTCCTCCCTCACTGGTTTGGCTAAAGCTGTGCTTCCACTATACTTCAGTGGGAGGCCAATGGTCAGTGTAAAGAAGCCGGCTTTAGGTTTACGAGTACGTAACCGCACCCTGCAATTCAGCATGCGCTTGCTTAACCCCTACATACTGTTTGGATCAAAATGCCAAATGCTGGTTTAATTTTGTAGGAATTGTGGAACGATATTAAAAACGATTATTGTAGCATATACTTCGGCTCTCCGAAATGCAGAAAAGCTCAATGAACCAACGCAAGGTCTCACACCATCCCTTAAAGCCGTACTGCAGGGTCCGAGCCACTTGACGTTAGCGTCGTTAGAGAGAGGGATGAGATAAGTGGGGGTCAGTCAGCAGGAGGAAGATGAGATGGATGCGTGCATCAGTGGCTCAAACCCCCTTTTGTCCCGAGAACTGACCGCTGTTTGTTCTAACTAGGCTTCAAGCAGATGCTGTTCAGAGCACTGGATATTCTCATTGTCTAAACACGAAGGTAGATGTTTAGCTCATGGCTGCTTATTTTGCAGTGGAGTACTCGAACAAACAAAGCACTTTTAATTGATACTTGATATTTACGTGCATGAAACTATCATGCATTAAAGCACAGCGCTGTGCTGTGTGTGTCTATAAGAGCAGCTCTGACAGTAGTGCAGCTACAAATCACAGGTTTATATTAATGTGCTCCTTCTAATACCTTATTGTTTCTATAGTAACAGCTCATTCATCGTGATTTGTATGTCAGACACTCCACATAAACTGATTAAAAAACGTGTGTAATCATTGAAACGGTGTACGTTTTTCTGTAAGGAGATGTTTATTTAACATTTATGGAAGGAGTCTCCAGTGTCAGCACTTTATAACATTCAGTGGTAAAGCTGTAACTTTAACTATAAGTTTTCTGACACGGGAAAGTCTTTGTGACTTTGCGGTTTCTTAGTAACCACATCTTATTAACTTATTAACTGAAGAGACAGAAAAAAGAGCAGCTGGTGAGGGAACGACTGTTTATAGCAGCCATAACATAAATGATAACAGGAACATGTTTCACAGACATTACATGACATTAAGTGTAACTGTAAATGTATAAAAAATACGATGTGTCATTCTTTAATTAATAAAAATGGTAATCATTGACAAATTGCTGTGGTACAAGAAGAATAATCATTTCAATATGTGCTATTATAGAAAATGAATCAACTTTACCGTGGGAACAGCAACTCTGGTTCATCACACCACTCTGTCATTGATTATTTTCCTACAACAGCACGTTTAATAACAGAAGTATAACTTCAGACTAAGGCAAAATCCAGGCAGCCAATTAATTAAATTAAATAACTAAACAATCACAGGCTGCGTAGCATTTATAGTAGTTTAAAAAGTTTACAGCTTATTTACACAAACAGAACTGGCATTAGCAGTAGCGCTACGCTACGCTGGATGGTGACATTTTATCATTAATTGTTGTTTCACTCTTCACAGTTTCACAGATTCATTTTATATGTTTAAAATATGTACTATTCACTATATATTCTCCCTACATAGGGTGTAACATAATTATATTGTACAACCCACTTAGTGCACTACAAGGCTACCTGAGATTCGGCCACAGAAAAAAGGACGGCACCTTTGAAGAGCGTCCAACAAATCTGACAATCAACATTCTTACTGAGATTAAAGTATTGGCTTTGTTTGAGTTACTGACTGCCAACATGACAAACTCTGTATCTCATGCATGAGAGAGTGCTGTGCACATTTTATATCTGGCCAGGAGGATCTGTGATCAGTTTATACTTATTTGGCCTGGAAAGATTTTATGGTTTTCAGTATATCACGGTAGCTGTGATAGCAGTGAAAATATTACATTATATGGTTAGAAAAACAATACACTATGTTACACTATGTTCACAGTAACAAACGCCCGTGACGCTTGTCGTTTGTCTCTGGTGGGTGTGTAGCATCTGCTACTGTTGTCGCATTTTCTTTTTCAGCTCCTATGAGAAATGGTGGTAGCTGAAATGTACAGCCTGCAGCTGACTATACAGTTTATGCACAACACATTTCTTTTCTCATTTACGTGTTAGACTTTGTAGCTAGCTTCACTGGCAAATTAGCTAAGCAGCCTAACTGTGCTAGCTACATACACCTTCCAGAGACACCAACGATCTCTGTGTGTCAAACAGTAAGTAGAAATTAGTAATTAAAGTTGTGAGTGGGGAACTGAAGAAAGGTCAGACCACACACACGATAGGATTGGTCCAAAGAATCACACTGCAAAAACTGACATCTTAGTAAGTGAAAATGTCTTGAATATAGTCGGATTTATCTAGTATTTGCTATTATAAGATTACAATTAACCAAATATAAGTTTATAAAACCTATTTCTAGACATTTTTTACTCATTTCAAGCTTTACATTTTCTTGTTCTACTGGCAGATAATTTTGCTTCTTTCTAGAAATAAATCCTTAAAGTGAGTAAAATTATCTGCCAGTAGAACAAGACCATTTCAAGCTTGAAATTAGTAAAAATGTCTAGAACTAGGTTTTAGTAATTTTATATTTGGTTTGTTGTAATCTTGTAATAGGAAATACTAGATAAATTTGTTTATATTCAAGATATTTTTACTTGCAGTGCGTTCGAGCCAATCGTTTGTATTTTTCGCTTTATTGTGTCATACCTAGGTTGCATGGAATTGAGAAGATCTGAATATAATTGTCACTTGACACTGAAATCGCAGCTCCATGTCAGGGACATGCGCAGAAATCGAATGGCTTCCTGTAGCTTTTGTTGTTTGCTAGTGTAAAAATAGGCTTAGTCATTGGAAAATTTTTTGTTGTTATGCCATTATGTAAAGGAAATGCAGAAGTACAACAGGTGTAGCATAACATTAACAGTCCTATAAAACTTTAGATTTCTTTAGATTTCTTTTGTTATCTGTTGAGAGGGAAATTGTTGAAACGTTGGATATTAGATGGTAGCAGTAAGCTTCCTAATGCTCTCACCCCCTCAGAAGAAAGCTTTCTGTGGCCATGCTATAATGAGAGCAGCTGTAAATATGCTTCCTGTGTTCTGTCCCTCTAGGCTAATATTGGACAGATGGACACAGCCAAGGAGATGTGGAAAATGATCATGGGAAACCTCGCACTAATTCAGGTACCAGACTCTTTAAAAATGGAGATCCTGTTTACGTACCGTCTCACTATACACACGTCTGCAGCTATAGAGTGGATCTGAGAATATCAAATGTTTAACCAAACAGTGGTTGTTTCCTGGAACTAAGCCAAATTTGGACAGATGTTCTGTCCTTACCAGTGTTACTTTTGGAACAGTGGTAATATGAATGTGACATGATAAAAAGCAGGGATTGACCTTTGTGTTTGTGAATGTAGTGGAATTTTAAGAGAGAGAAAAGCCTGATAAGGAAGTGTGACCATGATGTTCATATCACAGGTTCAGGCCACTGTGGTCGGGTTCCTAGCCTCCATCGCCGCAGTCATTTTTGGCTGGATTCCAGAGGGCCAATTCAAGATAGGTCATGCTGTTCTGCTCTGTGCAAGCAGCGTAGCTACAGCCTTCATCGCTTCCCTGCTGCTAGGTGAGAGGACCCATGTTTTTCTCTTTAATCCTACACAGAAAGTGCCCTTATAGTTCTATAATAAAAAGACTGTATGAGGTGAGAAAGTTGAAATATGATTGGAGCAGCATGATGTCCCATACTTTAAGAAAATGAGACAATTGGTAAATGTGTAACAAAAAAAGCCAGAAAAGTCCTTATATATAATGGATAGGTTCCATTCTAAAATCTGATTGGCTGAGCCACGTTTGAAAAATCACGTTGTAAAATCCTCGATACACACACACCTGTGATGCATTACACTAACTAAATTCTGTATTAATTTACTGGTTGTAAGCCAGTAAAGACCATACTACCGTAATATTTGCCCGTTATGTTGCTTAGCAACCAGTCAACAGGCTACATTTCATGGTGGAAGAATTGTGTATAGCAAAAATTATTAATACTTTAAATTGTTTATTAAACAATGGATTTGATCATATTGGTTTGTTGCCACTTTATAAAAGCAATAAGCCACGTGCGTTACAGTGATTTTACAGTGACAAGAAGTGGAGCACTCTCATAATGTTAGTTTAGTTTGATTATATACTAAATATAGTGGATTATGCTGGATTAGCCACATGTGGATTATTGTGGATTAGCTACACGTCCTAGTCCAAAACATATAGTCGCATTAAAAGGAGCACTCTGGCTAAAGAATTACCAATAACATCTTTTGGTTCAGCTAAAACCCTGACCAAGATGAATATTTGTCAGCTGGAATGAAAAACAAACTGCAAAATCCAGATTAGCAAAACTTCAGGGAGCTAGCTACCGAGCCAAGCTGCAGGGTTAATCCCCTAATGGTTATCAGCCATGTAGTGCACTAGATAGGGTGTAGAAGCTATTTTGTTTTGATCTTAGTAGTGTATGTATGTAGAGAGCAAGAAACCTATTGGGCCTACTCTGGTCTGATGATCAACGTTACCATAGAAACAGCCATAAAGATTTCTGTTGTTGAGCCTTTATCTTGCTTGTTATGACCAAAAATGTGTTACTGGATGACACAAAGATGACAAATTATTTAGTAATTATTTAGTGATTTCAAGTCCATATTTGAAATCTTCCCAGGAGCATTTCCAAGATGAATGGATGGATTCACTATGATGACGTAATTTAATATCCGATCAGTCACGCTGATATGGAGCTTTTGTGGAATTTCATTCCAAAGATAACATTTGGGAACTGCGTGCCTAAGTACCGTTTCTTCACTAGAGTGAAACAGGAGATCTCAAAAGCCCAAAACAGCCCCTGCTCTCATTGTGTACAGATTAGAGCTTTTCCTGTGTTTGCTTGAACATCTCAACACAATCACAGCCAGTATTTCCTCCAAAACAGGTCTTATCATGATCGGCGTGATCATCGGCTCCAGAAAGGTTGGCATTAACCCGGACAACGTGGCCACGCCCATTGCTGCCAGCCTCGGAGACTTGATTACTCTGGCTCTACTGTCTGGCATCAGCACAGGACTCTACCAGGAGCTGGGTGAGTGAAGGATTCTGGGTAATCTACTGCTCTTGCAGTTTATAGGTGGCATCTAGTGGCAGCGTGTGCTCATGGTGGGAAGGTGAATGAAACATGACCACTTTGGGCAGTTGGAATTGTTTAATGTTCCTAGATTTTTCTCAGAATTTACCAGTCGTGAAAAAAGAGATAAATGTAAAATGTAGCACAGTGGTCTAGAAAGTTCCAGTTTGCGTCTTGTTGCAAGATAAAGATTAACAAAATTTTTTTAAAAAAATAACCACATTTTAGCTTTAGTTATTTTTCTGAATTAATTACAGTGGAATAAATGAAGTTCCGTGTATTTGCAAAGTTCTTTAGCTAATCTACATTTACTTTGCCTGCCAACCTGTTTGCGCTAACTCTACACACACTATGCATCACTATGCATGTGTGCTATGTACTCTATGTATGACTTGTCTTTTAAGGTAGCTGTGCTACTGGTCAACGGTGCAAATTCCTATGCAAATTTCACCTAACGAATTTGCATCATTGCATCTCCCTGTCATCTCCCTGTCATGTACATGTGTAAAAAAAAATTGTACTTTTTTCTATGACCCGTTGCAATGTGTCAGCTTTACATGTCGCTAGAGAAGACCTAGATCGTTGTTCACCAATCCTGCTCTTAGGAATCTACCTTCCTGAAGAGTTCACTTCCTGAACCTCAACCTGAACACATCTTATCCAGATCATCAATCCACTTCGCGTTAGGATCAGGTGTGTTAGATTAGGGCTGGAGCTGAATTTTGTAGGAAGGAAGGAATTTCGCTAATTTTCAGTTACAGAATTTTCTTCTTGTAGATGTTAAATAGAAATATCATTGAACGCAGCTTTTAAGTTTTTTAAATGTAACACTACTGGTTTACTGGCTGCTTGTTACCAAACCTAAATATTCTGATACATATTGTCTATCATAGAAATGCCTTCAGATATTGTAAGGTATTTTTGTCATATCACCCACTACTGGATAGTATTCAGGAACAGGAAATGATTAAATTGGGAGAAACATTGTTAACATGTTAATATCTAAAAAAATTAAATAAATAAAACAGAAATATAGCTGCAGAAATTCCCAGTCTCAGTCTTGTGGTAGTGTCTGTGACCACACTTTGGTTTTAAAGTGCAATTCTGAGATACTGTTTGCATAAAAAAAACCATGAAAACCGCTACGTTAAGAGTAATTGCATGTTTTCCCAAATGGCCAAATTTTTCATCCAAGGCCAAATCATCCAGACGCAAACATCTCATAAAAAGTGAACCAACACTTGCCCGATGTCTACATCGCAGAGTGTGGGTGCTAAATTACGCCCAGAAGAATTTCCACCAGAGCAATGTTTGTGTTTAGTCTCACCAGGTGTCTGATTTGGGGTTAGTGTTGTGTCGTGTTTGTGTACATATTATCGCTCGTTAGATGCTACTTTTCATGCTTTGTGTAAAAATAAAGCAGAATTTGAACGACTTGCATTGACCCAAACTGCTCTGTCATTATTTTGTTTCTCACAGATTATAACGATTATGCCAATCCACTAGTCTGTGTGTTTTTCATTGCCTTGACGCCTATCTGGATCCTGATCGCCCGGCGAATCCCCTCCACCCGAGAAGTGCTCTACTCAGGGTGGGAGCCTGTGATTATTGCCATGGCGATCAGCAGGTACAATAAAGAGATATTCACACACCTGAGCTCTTCAATCTCAAACAATTTGAAGATCCTAAAAATCATTTAAATCATTTTTCAATCAGTGTTGGAGGCCTCATCCTGGACAAAACTGTGTCCAATCCCAACTACGCTGGAATGGCGGTGTTCACTCCGGTCATCAACGGTGAGCATAGAATCAGTATAATTCATTTATTCTAGGCATTCCTGCAGGCAAAAGTAGTCAAATACAGAACCCCTTTCTCCTCCCCTCACACACACAAACACACACAAGTGAACTTAAAATGTGAATTTAATCGAGAGACTGAATGCTTTTCAGAAAAAGAATTCATTGACTTATTTTTGTATTTCACCCAGTTTGACTGAAACACTAATCTGTATAAACAGAATCAGCTACTCAATGGATCATTTAAACATGTTTTTGAGTTTGTGGCTACTTTAATTCTCATTTCATCTTGTTATATCTAGCTCTCGAAATTGTAAATATATTTCTTTAAAATGATTGTTCGTGTTTTTAATATTGTTCCTCTTTTAGAATATACTAAGCCGGGTTATTTAGACCTGAACGCGAGTCCATAAGGGAGGGTTGATGTTGTTTGTGTTGCCCTGTTGCAGGTGTGGCAGGTAATCTGGTGGCAGTGCAGGCCAGTCGCATCTCCACATACCTGCACATGAATGGCCTCCCCATCGCAGAGGCCAGTCCACCTCCCCAGAAATGCCCCACACCGTGCAACACGTTCTTCGGCTCAGGTAACAGAACGAGAACTTGATTGGTCACTCCAACCTGTTAGCACAGTCTTTAAAACTGAGTAGGAAGTTTGGGATAGTTTGGAATGTCAGTGACTTGAGGTAGTTGGAGTAGATGTGGTATACATAAAAAAGTAAATTAATGTTATGGTGTAAAAAACTGTGATATTTTGATTGTACGGTTTTCACAGTATTTGCTTTAGGATCTGAAAAAGTGTGGAATTTGAAAAATATCCAGGCCTGGAAAACCATGTGCTACTGACCATGTGTAGGAATACCATGAGTGAAAAGAAAAAAAAAATTATACCTGAAAGAAATTTTTAAAAAGTGTTCCAATGTGCTTATAAACAAAAATTGTTCACATTCAGGTCTAAAATATATTATAGAAAATATCATTTTATGATATATATACATATATATGTAAAGATTTGCCAGAGACATAATGCACTGAGAATTGAGAGCAATAGAAATCAATATAATGATTTATTTTAAAATTAAAGAAATGCTCTCAAGTTATTTTCCTAAAAACAGCCTTAAATTGACTATCTGTAAGTGTGGACACTGTGCATAAAAGGGTTAAAAATGACCTCGATGACTGAAAATCACACATATGATGGACAGGGTTTCCTCCTTTGTTTCTCCACAGGGGTGAATTCTCGTTCCGCCCGAGTGCTCTTCCTCCTGGTGGCTCCCGGTCACCTTGTTTTCCTGTACACCATCAACTTAATGCGGGCCGGACACACCACCCTCACCTACACCTTCATCGCTGTCTACCTGACTGCTGCCTTACTCCAGGTACACACACTAATTCATCAGTCATATAGTGGGGTGTAAAAAATCTGTAATAAAAGAAAATACAGGTTTGTCAGATTTCTGCAGTATAATTTTTCGTTAGTAAAATATAGTTATGAAATACTATAATACTATACTACTATACTACACTATAATACTACACTATTCTACTACACTAAACTACTATAATACTACACAACTCTACTACACTAAACTACTATAATAATACACTAAGATACTGCAGATATTTTAAATTGACCCCTTTTTTTTAGAAAACATACATTTTAACTTATATTTAAGAATATAAATATGTTTAAAAAAGGGATTGGGACTATAATTCCTTAAAAGTAATATATAAATATAGTTATAGGAAAATAATCAACGACAGAATGGTGTGATGAAGCAGAGTTATTGTTACCACCCTGAAGTTGATTATTTCCCCATAACAGCACATCCTGAATGTGTTATTCCTCTTATACCACACCTCTTATAACACATTTTCCAACAATTACATTTTATTATTTATTACAGACTGACGCCTTGTACATTTATCCATTTATAGTTACATTTAACTTTGTCGAATGCCCTGTTAACATCACTTATGTTACAGCAGCTATAAACAGTTGTATTCTCGTGAGAGAAAATCAAGCAGTTTGTGTTAAAGTGTAAACTCCTCTGTCCTGAAGATGTCGGTAAACCTAAAGTTATAGCTCCGACTGTTACTAAGTGCTGATACTGGAGACTTCCATAAATGTTAAATAAACGTATCCTAACAGAAAACTTCACTATGTCATCTGCCTTACAAGTTGTTACTGTAGCAACAATAACGTATTAGAATAAGGACATTAATATAAACCTGGGATTTGCAGCTGCACTGCTGTCAGAGCTGCTGTTAGAAGATTGATCAATCCATGATTAAGCAGCGCTGTGGTATAGTAAATACTACAGTATGAGATGTTGATTTGGTAGTAATCCACCACCCCCCTCTGGTGTTTCCTACAGGTGATGATCCTGCTGTATCTGGCTGACTGGATGGTGCAGTGGATGTGGAAGAGAGGGATGGATCCTGATAACTTTTCCATTCCCTACCTAACTGCCCTTGGCGACTTGCTAGGCACGGGCTTCCTGGCTCTTTGCTTCCATATGCTGTGGTTGATCGGCGATAGGGACACAGACGTGGGAGACTGAACAGCTCTGCTGAACACCCGCGGAAACCTCACGAGCCTTTATTTATCAAAAAAAAAAAAAAATCACCACAATGAGATCTGTAATATTATGGCTACAACAGCCACTATGATTATAATAATAACTCGTAATACTATTGCTGTAGTAGTGGTATGTAATGATTATTACATTATGGCTTATCTTCTCGTGGGAGAACAGGAATCCTCATTATTTTTCAATGGGGATGTTCAGCCCCTTTTTATGCTCAGAGGTGTTGGCAGCAACGTGGTGGGGTTTAAAAGGAAAGGTCGACTTAAACTTGAAGTTTTCATGAGAATTAGGATGCTCAGACACCAAGTGCTCTATGTGTAAGTGATATAAATGAAGCAATTAGTGGAAGTTTCCAGACCACAGCAAAGTGACCTTGAGTATGCTTTGATTACCTCTTAAGTTCCTCATTAATCTTTGAAAAGTTGGAAAACTGGAACATTTTAAATCTCTGAGCGACAAGCAAGCGCTCTTAGCTCACAGACGATGGAACGAATCAGCTTTCAGGTTCCAAGCAGTTTTTTTCTATTAAGACAGAAATGGTAAACTTCACTTTATTGTTTTTCATTTGAAATCTGTTAAGCTCTAAAATTGTGCAATGCCACAATTTAGTTGTTTTCTCTGTCGGCAAAACACAAGGCAAGAAGTCTTTTACACACCTAGCTGCGTGTGCAGCAGTTTAATTTCATATCAGATTGAGTTCAGATATACCGCAGCGTACACGCCTGTGCCATCACCTCCACCATGAATTATGAAATAGGATTAAAATGATGCAAGACTGCTGGTAATAAAAGCTCCTGTACTGTACGATTAGAGAAATAAATGCACCACTTATGGCTATCCACTTCACTTTCAGCCAGAGTCACGGGAAAGTGAGCAGGTCAAGTATCGCTGTGCTTTTTTTTTTTCGGATTCTTTGCGAGCATGTAACATTTTCTATTAAACTGTCTTCTTAATAACCGTGCTACAAAGCTTAAAAGGGCTACTTATAGTACTTTATTGTAATGCAGATCCGCTGCATGAAGGGATGGGATGGGATTTCAGAAAAAGAAACGCTGGCTTTCTCAGAGATGAGCCAAAAGGGTTCGTGCCCACATTTGACTTAAAGTCATTGATGCATTCATGACTAGAAGACCTGAATGAAGATTATAAGGGTATAATGGGGTTTTTGTTTTGTTTTTTGTTTTTTTTTATTATGTGAATACCACCCTATGAAAACTTGAACTTGCTAATGGTTTGTCCTATAAGAGCAGATAATCTTCGGTACTAGGCTTTAGAACAAGGAGCCCTTTAACTTCTTTTAATCACTAGTTAATATATGTACACAGAGGTGCCAACATTAACGGTTTAGACATAGAATTTATGATTTTTGACCCCTTGCTCTGGCAATATTTACATTTACATTTATGGCATTTGGCAGACGCCCTTATCCAGAGCGACTTATAATAGTGCTTTGAAGTCTATCAAAAATACATTCTGATATTGGCTCACTAGGTCACAAACTAGGAATACCATCAGTCCAATATGGAAGACTCTTAAAAAAAGAAGGTTTTCTGTTTTTTCAGCCAAAAAGAAATCACTGAAGGGGAAAGGACACAGGATGTGAAAGATGTGAATTGCTTCTGGTTGTGGTTTCTTTCCCCTTGTGCCAACTTTAACTTGGTGAATTTTCATCGGTGAATTCGCAAACCTTTCTGTTGGCTTTGTGAACAGTATAAAACAAGTGGGCGGGGCTGTGGTCTCCGGTCGGTAAAATCACAGCATACAATGGGCTGTTAATCATTTAAGTTATGATACGCTAGATCAACTGATCCAACAAAATAATTCAACAGACCAAACCAAGCACTCAAAAAATACTGTAGCAGAGCTGATCCATGTAAGACGGCTACAGTCCATAGTTTCACAGACTTTCATAGATTTTTTCTTTTTTTTTACCCGATCTGATTAGGGGACTGACAAAAGTATGCATCTATTTTCGGCTACAAATTCAAAATAAGCTTAGATGTGCATCTTATGTGTCCAGAGTCTGTAGCTAGGGCTTTATGACTTGTATCTGGTTTTGAGATGTTTTCTGTGTAGACTTGGACTTATTAGGCTTATTGGCATTTATTTGTACTTGGACAACACTTCGGTCTTGGACATTGTTCGAGCTAAATATGATCTTGGTCTCAAACAAGAGACTATAAAAATAATGTTTGTGCTTTCTTTTCGCATACATATGTAAAGTTTTTTCTCCATTTTGTCCCTAATGTAGTCTTGGCCAATTCCCACCCATCAGACGGCTCTTGCCTATCATACTACAGCTACTGATCAAGGAAGGTGAAGACTAACATGTGCTTCCTTTGAGACACTACATCTTTTCAAACTGCTGCTCATGCTGCGTCAGAGGGCTGCGTGACACACTCAGTGAATTGATCTCGTCTAGTCCTGGTCTTGGACTTGACAGTGGCTTTCTTAACCACAGCCCTATCCATGGCACTATTTAAAAAGTGGTTACGTGAAGCACCATTATGAAACAATACTATGAAATAAGCGAATACATGAGCTCACAGGCGCCCCTGATGATTGGCTAGTGTGACAGGGAGAGAGAGTAATGCCTCTTTTAGAAAACAGCCTAATCACTAGCGCAATACACTAATGAAGCCAACTAACTGAAGTAAAGGTTTGGCCTTGATGGATTTCTGTCTCAATCTTGACTCTGTCTCGCTTTCATTAAGACTCTGTCTTGACTCGATCTCATCTTGTCCTGGTCTTGGACTTGACAATGGCGTGCTTAACCACAGCCCTATCCATGGCACTATTTAAAAAGTGGCTACATGAAGCACCACTATGAAATAAGCAAATCATTTATGGTTAAGCATTTAAAGGTAACTAATCTTGCCATTCGGTCGTGTTAGCTGCTTATCTGAACCTTTAAACCAGAAATTTTATGTTAAGGGACCTTTACAACTTGTAGTTGAACGCCTCTGATCTAGTAATGTTGGCACCACTGTGAAGATACACACACACACACACACAGACTCACTTGTAACCCCCCTGAGAGTTAAATTTTAGGGACTTCACTTGTCTCGTGTGTTTTAAGTGGAAGGTCTGTCTTTGCTTTATGTTATGCTTTATGCTACAATGGGGCCAGCAGAATGGATTGTGCTGAGCACAGAACATTTAAAAAAAAAAAAAAAAAAAAAAAGCACTGTGCGTATAATTGACACGGATTCCCTTCATACTGTAAAAGTTGTCTCACGACATCAGAATGGTTCACTGTGCAAAGCGTACTGTAATCGAGGGAGCACTCATTTAATAAAACTCCCACTGTCTTGTGTATTACATGCATGTACGCAAACCGTGTTGCGATGATGCGTCCAGCCGTCCTGAAGTCGTCTCGCTGTGCAGCTCGTGCCACCGCCGTTCCCATTACAGCCCTCTGGTTGTGAATACTGCTTCAGGGTATGGGATTGCTCTGTTTATTTATTTCTAGAGATGCATACAAAGCAAAAATGTGTATATATAATATATTTATTCTATAAATAATGTGTTTATTTTTAATTTTATTCAATGTCTGTTTTTTTTCTTTGCATTTTTGGGCCAGAAGAGATGTAATTTACTGTAATTTTTTTTAACTTAACATACATATCAGATGTCGGTGCCTAATACTTTATGAAACCTCACACTCAAGCTGGTTCAGTAGCACACTGAACATCGTAGGCCTTAACTGCAGCACGGCTCAACACCAACTAGCTGTTTTTTTTTGTCTCTTTTGTTTGTCCTTTTTGTATACCGCAATGATTTTAATGCATAAATAGTAAAATTGCAACACTGTTTTGATTTTTGTTTGAGCTGTTTTGCTGGCAGCAGAAGATGAGTGTACGATCATAGGTAGAAGAGCAGAAACGATGAATAATCACAAAAATCAAGCCAAGGTCAAATCTTTATGTGAGCTCAGATATTGATTCATTGTATGTTAAGCTTCTTCTAAGAGGATCCAAACTGTATAACAGCTACTTTGTGGTGCAGGAGAGAGAACAGACGTGTGTATTTAGTCTGTGTGATGTACAGAGATGTACACACGAGTAATCCAGTCTTTCTTCCTGCTTCCTTCTACCCTGCACACTGCTGCTCCAGAGGGGACTCAACAGCGGTACTTGTAAATTGCTGGAAATAAAGGAATATATTATTCCGTCTATGTGGCCGTCTTTCCTTTCTGATGTTTCAGAACCTCACTGAAAGCTTGTTTGTGTTTTAAGTCGATGCAAACTGTGAACCCAAAAGTTTGCACCCCCCTCCTTCGTTTCTGTAAAACTGACAATTTATCCAATGGTGTTTTTCGATCAAAAACCCATTATAACATGGACTAAGCAGTTTTTTTTAATTAGTAAGCTTAAAAGTTTACATCAGCAGTGACATAATCTAGAGTAGTTCATTGTAAAATAAATTCCATGCTGTACAGATTTATTTCATAAAAATGATTTGTTAATTATTCATGTGCACAACAATATTTCATCTCTTTATTAGAGCCATTTGTTTCTGATTTATTAAAGTTTAAATTAGACAAGTCAAATAAATGAATAATTATAAGAACACAATAAGAAATATAATAACTTTTGTTTGTGATTTCCAATAAAAACTAAAACTAAACTCAACTAAAAAAATCAAGGACCCCGGAGGTAATTTATTTGAACGAGCCTCATTAAGGTGTCTAAGGACTTGTAACTTTCAACACATGTTCACTTAGTTAAGTTTTATTTAAGGCATGAAATCATCTTTTACATGACCCAACACAAAAAATGTTGACCTTTCACAGATCTGGAGAATGGGATAAAAGGATTTGAGTGTTTATTCAGAAAGAGAAGAAAAAGGCACAAAGAAAAAAATACCAGGGAGATTGAAGTAAAAAGAAAAAAGAGTCCAAACCAAGATACTTTTAAACTCCCTTATGGGTTAGGATTGATTTTACACCTTGAAATGTCTGCTGCTTAATAATGTTTGTAGCCTAAAATCTACAACCATGCCAATTCAAAAGCAAGACAATTTATTACGTATTAAGGTAAACTATTTAAATTAAGAACATTTACGGACATGGGTGCTTGCTACTGTTTTGCAGGCACTTTATCATGAATATCATGTTATCATAAATACCACAAAGCTCTATAGAGGGAGAGAATAGTCAGAAATAAAAACTGATGCACAGACGTAACGGACAGACTCGAAAGACAGCTTAGGGAATGGTTAAGACTGAGATGTGTAATAAATAGATATGTGGAGGAACGTGGAGACGTTTGGACCCGAGTGTCCTGTGGGGTCATGAACAAAACACTCTTATGAGAGAGACAGAGGCAGGCTCTGGGAAAATGACTGACCTTCATTGTTCTCACACAGATGTGTCGAAACATCCCTCGCCAGTGTGCTAAACAAGGGCAGAACATACACTCGACTCCAGAATTATTGGCACCTTTTAAAATAAATGATTGTATAAAATGAAGATCAGTCTCATAAGACTTCTCTAAACCAAACAAATAAAAATGACACTCTTAAAGAATAAATGCAAATTATCAACCTTGGAAAGAAAAGTGTAATAAATGTAATTTTATTAGCATCTACCTCTAGAAATTGCTTTTTAACACAATAAACAATCTTCAAACCTAAGAATATAAATAAATAAAATGTTCTGTATGGAGATTTCCCACCGTGCTTGACATCATAGCAAGAGGCTCAGATTTGGAAACATTTTAAGCACACATTCCATTCTGTGCCTTAGATTAACCTGTAAAGCATGATATACTGCATACCAGGCTTGAGGATTAACTTTAGGAGAATCTGAGACGGTTGCCAGATTAATTGACAGTTACGTTACAGTTTTACACGAATCTTGGCTTCTCCAAACGAAGTGACGTCATACTGAAAGCAGGGAGTTGTAGTGGTTCCTAATGGTCTGGAATGGTAATTTAATGGAATGTGTATCATTCCTAATGGTTCCTGATGGCTGATTTGATTTTATTCTGATGGAATCGTGCACTGATGAACAAATTGGGTTCTAGTGGTATTTAATAGTAACTAGAAATTTGTACGAATCTGGTGGAAACCATTAAGTCAATTTGGATTATGTAATGGAAACCTTAACAGCTGTGACAGATTCTAGATATGTCTGATGGTTTTCTAATGGAATCCAAACGCATCCTATCGTAACCCAATGGTGTCTAATGGTGATTGTTTTAATGAGCTAAAAGCATTCATCTTCAGTATCCTGGAGTTTATTCCAGGAACACACTAGGCACGAGGTGACAACACATGGGATGGGATGTCTATCTATTGATGGCTCACACACACACACATTCAAAGTTCACCAGTCCACCTACTGGTATGTTTTTGGATGTTCGGATGAAACCAGAGAATCCTTATGAAACCAACATGGACACAGGGAGAGTCTGAGATTCCCTGTGTTTGAACCTGGGTCCCTGAAGCTGTGATGCAGCAACACAATCTGCCGTGCAATTAAGAATATCACCCCTTTAATTACATAATACACACTCAACATCATGCACGTGCAACAGAGTAAAAAAGTAAGCAAGCTTTTGGAAACCATGAAAATAATTAGATCCTGATGGGAAGATGTTTACGGCAATTCCGATTAAGAGTATTCCGATATTTGTTTTTCTTTTTCCAGCATGGATCAGTGGTCATTTGTGAGTAAGGCGTTACCATAATACACGGATATGGATCTGTAACTGAATCCTGGAAAAACGATTAGACCCTGATGGGAAAATATTTTAATGGCAACCACTATGTTTTCATTAGATAGTGAGACAATATGTTTTTTCCTTCTAGGAAGTAGACACATACAGAGTAACTCTTTTTTTGGATGAAGTTCTTTTAATCTTACATATAATTCAGAGAAACTGATTAGATACAGATTATACACACAGATTTAGATTTACATTCACTCATTTGGCTGATGCTTTTATCCAAAGCAACTCACACTCTAAGGATTTAAGTATCTTCCTCAAAGACTCTGGGACTTGAGCTTCTGATCCACATCCCAAAGCCTTAACTCCTTCACACCACCTCCCTGGATGAAGTAGACGAGTCTCTCAGCAGGAGATGAGGAGGGAGTTTGTGGTGTTTTGGTGATGCGGGTTCACACCTCGCCACGTTGTAACGTCTCCCTCCACACACACCAGCTCGCTGGAGACCAGCTGCTGACAGAGAGCGTCCACGACCTGGAAGATGGGAATCGATTCTGTAGCAAAGACAGATGTTAGGTTATTTATGCACTCCATGTTCTGTTCACTATTTATAGTTTATTGCAAGAAAAATAGCAAAAAAAATAGTTGTCTTTCTTTAGGTTGATTTTTTTTTTGTTTGAAATTTGCTTTATCATTTGGATTATTGCCACATTTCAGTTTGAAATTTTTGGATTATTTTGCTGATAAATTGTAAAGTAGATCTACATCTTCCCTTCTTTAACCCACAGACCATAGGGGATGCAAACTTTTGCACTCAGGTGAGAAATAAATGTCTTATTGATCCAGACCATCACTTCTGATTTTGCCTCAGTACCAAGATAAAATATCTTATTTTCAAACACATAAAGTTGAATTCTGGGAATTCCATATATAGAATACAAAATAATCTTCTTTAATTTATATGATATTAAAACTAAAGGAACTACATTTTAATGATAAATTAAATAATAATTAAATGATATGAAAATCATTAAGCGATTTTTAAACCACTCTGTTGCCTACCTTGGCCTTTTGTGTTGCACAGATCTAGTGTGTTCAGCAGGATTTTTCCCAGGGTTCTCCGCGAGATTCTCTGGCAGGACAAACAAAAAAGATTACGTCTCAAGAGGTTTTCTTATTATTGACAAAAACTGATCTCACAACTTGATTTGAACGGAACACTGAAGTGTACGGAATACTGAAGTACAGAATATTAAATTGTAAGGAATAGTAAAATGTATGGAATATTGAAGTGCAAAGTATGTTGAATTGTATCGAATACTGAAGTGTACAGAATGTTGAAGTGTAGGGAATACTGAAGTGTACGGAATACTGAAGTGTACAGAATGTTGAAGTGTACGGAATACTGAAGTGTACGGAATACTGAAGTGTACGGAATGCTGAAGTGTACGGAATACTGAAGTGTACGGAATACTGAAGTGTACAGAATACTGAAGTGTACAGAATACTGAAGTGTACGGAATGCTGAAGTGTAAGGAATACTGGAGTGTACAGAATACTGAAGTGTAAGGAATGCTGAAGTGTAAAGAATGCTGAAGTGTACAGAATACTGGAGTGTACGGAATACTGAAGTGTACGTAATGTTGAAGTGTACAGAATACTGAAGTGTAAGGAATACTGAAGTGTACAGAATACGGAAGTGTAAGGAATGCTGAAGTGTAAATGACAATTGACATTTATTATTATTTGTGTAGTTTTAGTTTATAGTATGTGCTTTCAAAGGTAAATCAAATGTTTTCTTTTTCTTTTTTTTAACCCTGTTACGAATTTGAACAAGTACATCACCATCATCAAGGCGGATGCAGTGCAGTGAAAGGTTTTGACAACTAGATGGAGGTATAGAGCTATTATTAATATAACCAGCCTTTATTCTGGTAAAAAATGCGAATAATTATTACAAAATCCTAAAAACCTTATTAAAATGAATTATTCGTAGAGAAATCGTATACAAAACTGACTCCATGAACATACAAACACATTCACTACATCAGACGTCAGAATTTTTGACACATGGTTGATGTTTATATTGATGTTAAATTTATTTAGTATGGCGGAGTGTACGCATAGAAACTGGATTAGTCCATTACAATTTAATTTTAAGTCAATTCTCAGTAATTTGTCAATCCATCTGAGGAAAATGTTGATATTTCTGAAAATTTAGTCTAACTAATTACTCATTACTCTTGAGCATGTGGGAACTTTTGAAGGATATCTGCAAGTATTTCATGTGACAATTAGAGCTGAACCTAATGAACGTGATGGTATGTGTGAGTATTTGTAGGATACAAACAGTAAATATAAGAGAATTTTTTTGTAATAATTGTGAGAGCATGATGTCTATGTGTGAGGTAAAAATTTTAATTGAAATATAGCCACAACAGCAATCTGCGGGGTCCAAGCACTCTTCACAAATAGCGCCACCTTTAGCCAGTTCTTGCCAAATTACACAGAACTATAAAGAGAAGACAGACACATACATAAATACTGATCAAGTATAATGATAGTAGCTCAATGCTAACCCTGGGACATACCTTTTGAAAGGTAGGGTGATGGTGGCTATGTTTTTTTAACACAGTCATTGTTAGAAATCCAATTACAGATTGGCCTAATGATGCAGTACACCAAGTTTCTGCTTGACTGAATTTACGGTTCTGGAGAAATAGCTATTTGAACTTAACCCCGCCTCAGTGGATGACCAGCTGTTTAAGTAAATAAACTCAACCCCACAAAAATTGATCAGCATATAGCGGCCATATTGTTTAAAAATATCAACATGTTTTCAGTAGTTATTGAGGGTTAGACTCTACCGACTATTCTGACCCCAGTTTTAAGAAAATACACCAAAAAATTCAAGGACTAGTTCACAAAAGTAGGTTTTGCTCCTACGGTGCTTGGACCCCTAATAATAGCCTAAACGCTACTTTGCAGATCAGGAAGGGTAGTTACAAAATTTTACTTAAACACCTCATACACTGTTTCAGCTATGTTCTTACTTTATCTGTTTTCTTCTCATCCAGAAGCATGTGGTGCCTTCGTCCCCTCGTCTTTGCCTCTGGTGGTCCGGTGCAGCCAATCTGATTGCTATAATGTCCTGTCGAGTTCTGTGACAGGAGCAGATGCCACAACGCCATCTTCTGACATCTAGCAAACACACACACACATGTAGGAGAAAAACTTCACTCCCTGCATTCCAGTAGTGTGTTCAGCACTGCGTCATCATTCCCTTGTTTCTCCCTTGGTACTGCTTGCTACACATTTAACCTACCCACTGAGAATAAAAAAGGAGTTAAAGTCATTTTCTTGGCAACCTGCAGTGTCAGTTTCATTGGAATGGCGTGCACAGCGTTATCAGTGTGCTAACAAGCTAGCTACAAGTTTGGTTACATAAAACCAAGTAGCAAATGTTATCTTTTTTGAAATATCTAGTATTTATTCGCCATGATTTTGTGCAACCGTTGTCTATTTTGAAACAATTGTCATTCCATCAGGACAAGTTCTGCTCCTGAAGACTACAGTTCAAAAAAACTTTTTGTAGAAAGACAAAGTTTCAGAGTGGATTTGCCCTTATATGGTGTGCTAAAGAGCAGTTCAGCTAATTTGATAGCTTGCTTGCTTACTAATCGAATAAATTACTTCAGCATAGACGTATAGCAGACTGAGTAAAACCCAGCAGAAATATAACATTTCAAAATCAAACATATTCATAAAATATTAAAGCTCATATATAGATTTATAAACAGCTTAATCTGCCTTTAAAAGAAAAGAAATTACGCCAGATCTCAGTGCCTGAAGTCTAGAGTCTATTGATATGATCACTCAAGCCCCAACTAATTAAAACTTGAAAAATTTGAGTACTGAACATGAGCCCTGCCATCAAAAGCACTAATACCAACCCTTAAAGGGGCTGTAAGCAATTTTAGCAGTTCTTGCTAGAGAGTCCACCCACTCTGTTTCCCTGCTTTCCAAAGCGATGATAAGAAAAAGAGTAGAAGCACATCATCATGCCTTCATTATGAATAAATCTATGTGCAATATTATTGGAACAAACCATTCTGTTCTCATAGTTAGCTTATATAACTAGCTTCAGATGTTGCTAGTATAATAATTCGCTGATTTTTGTTGCACTATATAAAAAAGCTAACATTTATTTTCTTACGCTTTTGGTGGCAAGAGTTGAACCAGCACTTTTAGTTGAATATCAGCTGATGTTTTCTTACTCTACTTTATTAAGCTAGCAATTTATTTCCTATGCTGGTATAGCCTGTTCTCGTTTGCAGACAGGTTTCATGAAGTTTTCAGCTGTTCATTACAGAACTGACTGTCACATAGACTTTTTTCGTCTTGAATCATCTCATTCAGTGACAGCTATCTAACATTTAGCTGACTTGTTCTTTAAAAATAATGCTTACTGCAGCTTTAAGCTGCTAATTCTAACAAAAAAATAATGAAATGGAGGAATAGTGCGTGTGTGTGTGTGTGTGTGTGTGTGTGTGTGTGTATTGTGTTAAACTCCTCACCCCTTTGCGCAGTTGTGAAGTTTATTAATAAGTCGCTTCACCTCCAGCAGACAGCACTGGCCTTCCTCCTTCACCCTCACCTCCTCCTCCTCATCTGATGCTGCTCGGCCCTCCACTGCCCTTTGCAGGGCTTCTTCTGCCATAATGAGATGAATAAGTCAAGAGTTCTTTCATTATAATATAATTATATTATATTATTACGTAAGTGTATTGCAATAAAAAAAATTTTATCAAAGGCAAAGGAGTACAGGTGTGTTTTCTGCCTCAACATTTGACGACTCATTTGCTAATACCAACAAAGTACCAACAAATCATTAGTGCCACAAACAAAAATATAAAAACATTCCAAAAAAATTATTTAACAAAGAACAACGGGGGAAAAGTGAAACCTTCAAAATACGGGAAAAAAAGTTTGTGAATTTAAATTGATCTTTCTCACCTCCTCTGATGAGCGTCTCGTCTCGGCCTGTGGGAATCACGCGCGCTGTGGGTTCCACAGACTCAACTGGAGGTTCGGGTCCTCTCTCATGTTCAGCCCTGCAGGTGCATTGAGATCTGCGACCAAATCAAATGTGTGTAAAATAAGAAATGGAGGAAATGTTCCAGCAACTAAAAGTTTTAAAGGAAGGAATGGAGGAAATGTTCCAGCAACTAAAATTTATTGGTCTACCTAAAAAGTTAACTTTTTAGGTAGACCAATAAATTATTACATGTTAATTTCCGTTTATAATTCTCAGGTCAAAACGACTGTAAGATATGTAATACACAGTGACTTAAAAATTATTTTAAGATTCTTTAGCCAAGCATATACTGTAGGGTTTCAGTTGTTTTGTGTACATCCACATTTAGTATTAAAGGAAAACTCCACCCTGAAACACATTAAATATGTTTATATTGAAATAGTTATGATGTGTTTAGTGATTCCGGTGATAATTTTTTTGATTGGTGCTGTATTTTTGTTATGTTTGTGAGATGTTAGCGGTTCTGTGCTGCACTGATGTCACAGGGCGACAATGTTCTTGCTAGCGCAGTTACAATGGAGAACAACAGTCCCGCACATAAGTGATAACGATCAGGTTTCACTTTTCAACATCACATTAATGTGAAATCCAGCATAGAAGTAGAAGTAAACATTAGTCTCAAAGTCCCAGAATGCAATGCAGTTGCACTGAATTATGGCAGGAACTCGACTTGGCTAGTTAGCGATCTAAGAGATGAGAAACATGATGGTGTTGATTAGCATGAAAGTTTTGAAAGTTGACCTGTTTGAGTAGAATGTGCAGATGAGCAGGTGAGAGAGCTGGACAGAACAGGGCTAAAGCGCCGCCGCATCGATGAAGTTAGGCCTAAATCTCACTGCTCCACATTCAGCAGGTGGAATGGCATTATGGGTAATGTAGGACACCATTAACCCAAGTGAAAATAGAGCAAGATGTTGAAGAAAGATGTTTAAACTGAAAATTCATCATTTTATTACACGCTAAAATGTTGGATTCTGTTAAAGTTCATGTTTATTATAAAGATTAACATGCACATGGCTCAGGGTGGATTTTTGCTTTAAGCACTATGCTCCAGAGTTGCATATATTAGGCAATATATTTAACAGCAGGAGTGTGTGTGAGTGTAGATACAGCGGTGTGTGTTGCCAGTGTAGACAGTAAGCTAACCTGCAGGCTGAAACTTGTCTGTTTAGGAAAGGAATGAGCATTACACCATCACTGAGCTACTCTGATGATTTAAATTAATCACACCACAGGTGTATGGGTGGACCAGTACTCACGAGAAACATGAACTTAAAAAGATACCAAATATGTATCTGATCGCTTCATAAGAACTGGAATTTCTTTCAACACCATTCTGGATACTGATTGGTCAGAAGGTGTTGATTAATTTTCTGTAACAGCAGCTCTGACAGTAGTGCAGCTGCAAATCACAGGTTTATATTAATGCACTCGTTTCTAATACGTTACCGTTTCTATAGTAACAGCTCATTCATAGGGACTTGTACAGAAGAAGGAGTCTAAGAACATTTATGTCTAAGAACGTTTCTAAGAACATTTATGGAAGGAGTCTCCAGTGTCAGTGGGAAAGTCTTCAGTACAGAGAGCTTTGCAACACAAGTTGCATTATTTTGTCGTTATATTTTATTTTGTTGCGTTACTAAGAGAGAGAAAAAGATATGTGATAACAGGAGCTAGCTTTTTTTTAAATAGACTTTCTACAATGTTAAATGTAAGTATAAATGCATAAAAAGTATGATGTGTTGTTGCTGTTGTATGAGAGTAATAAAGCACTTCAGGATGTGCTGTTATTGGAAAATAATAACTTCAGGGTGGTAACAGTAACTCTGCTTAATCACACCACCCTGTCATTGATTATTTTCCAATAACATCACACCCTCAATTGTTTTATTCCTTACTTAATTCAGCAGCCCATTTTACTAGTGCAGTTTCCGAACCACTTCTCTGTACAGCGCCTCAGTGTCACACTGTAGTCCTGGATATTTTATCCTCTGCATACGTGTAAGATGTCAAGATATATTATCCTGAATTGAAGTCAGTGCCATCGTCCCCTCTGGCTGTTTTGGTGTTTCAAACAGAACGAGAATGAGCTCTAGACTGAAGAGGGAGGAGACTAAACCACACAGCTTTGAAGTTTGATGGGATTTGTGCGCAGTTGATTCACTGCCAGACTCGAGAGCAAAACTGGCGCTAGCACAGGATACACTAAAGCGCTGTAATGACACGCTGCAGTGACTGTCTGCATTAGACATACTTAAAGGATAATGACTAATGGGCTATAACAGGAAACTAACCTGACCTGCGTTGTGATTGTGATGAAGCACAAGCCGTTTCTAAGAAAAAGCGGGCATCCCTAAAAGTTTCGCATCCCTATGAACGTGCTCATCGATTTACTTCCGCTCCCAGACCACGCCCATCATATGACTCATCTCTGATCCTCCTTATCCTCAGGGCTCAAATTAATATCCACCAGAGTCAAATCTTCTAAACATGCACGAGATGTGAGAGCTCTCCTGTGCCCATTAGTGAAAACTGAGATTCACTGTAAAAGAAAAGTCTGTGATTATGGTAATAACAGGAGGAACTTTGATGATCTATTTTCAAAAATGAACCAATGTCAGAAATTCCTGGGGTTTTTGTCACAATACTACACTGGTGGTGTATAATGAAAGGAAGTGTGTGTGTGTGTGTGTGTGTGTGAACACACTGCTTTGCCACAAGGAATACAGTATAAAGATAAAAAACGTTTCTATAATACCAAGTGTATAATGGTAAACATCCAGAAAATTTTGAAAAGAAAAAAAAAGACATAATCAATCGCTGCTCAATAATTCACTGAACTCACTGATTGGAACAATCAGAGGTGGGCGTGGCCTAATATTCTGATGAGCATTCTTGATTGACAGCCATCTATCCAAAAAGAATAACCTGCTACGTTGGTCAAGTTGAACTAAACACAACAACACAAATGGAGAGAATTTGGGTTGTTTCTTCCGACATGTTCCAACCTATCAATGATTTTGAGAATAAGACAAAAGTTCTGGCACCTCTCCATAAAACTATGCTATGTGTTACAATTTAAGTTATAAGAATTCACATCAGTCAGAAATCCTACGAAATTGTAGGATTCTACAATATGTTCAGTGTCCGATTCAGACAACTAAGCCACGATAGACTTACCTGCTGTTTTAACTCGAGAATCTAATCACAAGATTATATAACAGTTGTGCAATATAGCAACATTACAGGCTTATTGCATTGATTAAAAAAACTGTCCAAATCACGTGTTAAAGCCGGTCAGTGCCTTAGTGATTCAATTCATAAAATAAACCCACACTGTGATCACTGTTGAGTCATTGTGACGTCTTTCTTGTGCTTGGCTAAACATGGACACACCTCTAACATCATTGTCCCTGAAGGACCTTCTAGAAGGAGTCTCCAGTGCTAGTGCTTTGTAACACTCAGACATAAAGCTGTAAATTTAAGTTTTCTGACATCTTCCAGACAGAGAAGTCTCAGTAATATGACAAGTGTCATATATATTTTTTGTCTCATTTACTACGAGAGAGAGAGAGAGAAAAATATAGAGGCTGGTGAGGAATGAAATTTATAGCTGCTATAATGTAAGTGATAACAGGAACTAACTTGTTTTATGGATGATCCACAACATTAAATGGATAAAAAAAATGAAGTAATGTTCTTTAATAAATACAAATTGTAATTTGGCAAATTGCTGTGGTATAAGTGGAATAAAACAGTTCAGGACATGGTAAGATCGGTAACTCCAGGGCGGTAGCAGTAACTCCGCTTCATCACACCGCTCTGTTCAGCAGCGTGATACAGTGTGTTTTATTCTTTACATAATGTTTTAGAGACCTCCCTGAGTCTGAATTTGGAGGTAACTTCAACCAGGGCCTTGGTACATCAAAATGTGGTTCTTACTTGCTAGGTTCCTCTGAGTCAAAGAGACTGTGATTAGCAAGCTTTACCCAAAATTACGAGCATCTAAAAGGGAAGAAATTCTGGCAGAGTACATGCTGACATTGGAAAGTCACCAGTTATTTTACTTTGTACTGTATTAATCATTTATTTATTTTTCTTATCTTCCACTGACATACTGTTGGTTCATTGGATTCGTTCTAATTGTTACCGTATACCAGAAAAGCACAGTCTCAGACTATAGCTACCTGAATGTCTCCAGTTCCGCCTCGAGGTTTTGGACTTTCTCCTGCAGTAGCGTGACCTGCTGCGCCTGGTCCTGCATGTCTTTGACCCTCGCCAGGCCTGCAGCGAGAGCCGCTCTCGCCTCCTCCGCCCTCCTCTTGATCTCAGCGCTCTCTCTTCTCAGCCTGGCCACTGTTTCCTCCAGCCTGCTGACCTCGCCATACGCCGACATAAGCTCCTCCTCCAGCCTCTGGTTGAACCTCATCGCCTCCTCCAGCTGGCCGTCACGTGAAGCACGGATCAGCTCTAGCTCTCGGAGCAGGTCCTTTGTGAGCCTGGTTTGTTTGGTTTGCCTCGGTTTGGGCTCGCTGCCAGCAAAGCAGGTTTGCCTTTCAGTGATTTGTGGAGAGCTTTTGCCAGGTGAGTACAGACGCTCCCTCCTCAGAGCCACCTCGAGAGCCATGCAGCGAGCGTCGCTGCTCTGGAGAGCCGAGCGCAGGTCTTCCACAAGCTCTCTCAGACTGGCATTCTCCATCTCCACCTGCTCCTGCCATGATCTCTGCTGACTGTGCTGTCCTGCAGTTAATGGAGTAAACATTCATGCATCAAAAATAAAAAATTTGACCTTTTTATTCATAGTGTCCACACTTACTGACTGCTTTAGAAAAATGTCGGTGTATTTTGAAAAGATGTAAATCACTTCCAGAGCATCAGTGTAACGTAACATAAATCATTTTCCTCTGGACTATTTGTCATTTTCAATGCAGCATGTCTCTGTTATATCTTTACAAACTTTCTGCACAGCGCTTTCCACCCTTTCTGCTTATAAATTGGAAAAGTGGCCCATGGACCGAATTGAGTTTGTTCACCAGGTTAGCTACATTTGATTGATGCTGCTGTGACAAGAAACTTTTCGCCTACAGCACCAATACTTTCGCTTTCAACTTTCATTTTGTGTGACAGGGAGATGCCCAGGGAATTTAAATAGAAAATGAAGAAAAGCAACCAAGCAGATTGAGTTACTGACTAGCAAATAAGAAAATAGGAAGCAGTGATGCATCATATACACTAAAGATCATTCATTGGGTTTAGAATTTAAAAACATTTTAAAATGTTGCATGGTGGTACTGTGTGTAGTGTTGCTGCCTCACAGCTCCAGGATCCCTGGTTCGATCCTGAGCTGGAGTTATCATCTGCGTGGAGTTTCACATCATCTCCCCGTGTCTGTGTGGGCTTCCTCTGGGTTCTCCGGTTTCCTTCACCTCCCAAAGCTGTGCAAAAAGGTGCACTGGCTACTCTAGACTGCCCCTGGGTGTAAATGAGTGTGTGAATGTGTGTGTAGGATGTATTCCTGCCTCGCACCCAGTGTTCCTGGGATAGACTCTGGATCCACCACGACCCCGACCAGGAAAAAGCACTTACTGAAGCTTTAATCATCTAGTGCATGTGGTTTTATTTGGTCATAATTCATTTATTTTCATTCACATAAAAGAGTCATAGCACAAAAGAGCAATAACAAAATAAAAATAACTTCAGGACACTGGATGAATATTCCTGCGCCTTGGTCCTTTACCTGCTTGTGTGGATTCCGGTGCGCAAACTTTCACGTTTTCCGTCCTGTCGCGTGATGTCCTGTTCGCAGCACTGTCCCGACTCAAGTCGAAGCTGACGCACTTTCTCCGCCGCACGCGCGGCCACCGGAGCCTGATCTCGCGCTCCACGTGCTCTGTTTCCTCGGTGACCGGAAGGCGCGCGGATGTCGGTGCGTCTCGCGCTCGGACGGCGAAGAAACCGCAGAGGCGCGAGTGAAACTCCCTGAAGGTGAGCGCGGGGGGGAGCGCGGAGCACACGTCCCGGTCCTCGCGCGCTCTGTCCTCATCCTCCTCCGCGCTCACACCGAGAACCGAGCAGAGCAGCCGGAAATCCTGTTCGGACACCAGGTCGCTGCAGCTGCTGCTGGCGTAGGCGAGGTGGTGGAAGACCTCCTGCAGGTACTGGTCGATGCCGGTGGCCAGCACCACGATCTCGTTCTCGACCCCGGGCTCACGGCAGAAGTGGTGCGCGAGGGCGCAACGCAGCCACTCGGTTTTGCGCGCGGCGCGAATCGGCTGCGGTGCCGCACACGCTCGAGACATTTGCGGTGTTTAACGTTATAAAATCACGTGCAAGTTGCTGAGAAATGAGTGACACCGCAGCTCCTGATGGATGAAACGGAAAGCTTTAGACGAACGCGTAATGAGTTACTAATAAACCCATGAGTCTTAGATGGGAAAAGAAATGAGGATTCAATGCGCGCGCTTAAAGAAGCCCCAGATTCCGCCTCCGCCCGCAGGACCGACAGATGAGATGGAGCTCTGGACTTGTACACGCTCTGAGCCTCGCCCAGTCA
This sequence comes from Pangasianodon gigas, assembly GCA_022758105.1. Lineage (NCBI taxonomy): Eukaryota > Metazoa > Chordata > Actinopteri > Siluriformes > Pangasiidae > Pangasianodon > Pangasianodon gigas. The sequence goes on along the minus strand of CM040473.1, from coordinate 18,759,726 downwards.
CTTCTGCGCACAGGTTACACTCTTGAACCGCGATCAAAACAGTGACGCCTGCAGGCACAGCAATCAGCAAGATCAGACCGGGGGTTGCCAGATTGGCTGTTTTGGAAAACTCTGCGCAGGAAAAGTTTTTTGGTCTAGAGGTAATATCATGTGGAAGATCTGTAGAATGCATTCTCTTATTTAATTTATAGTGTAATATTCTTTCAGTTAAAAAAAAATCATCTTATATACTGTATATAACCAACATTATTTCAACATTCCAAACATGTGCACTTACAGGAAAATAATCAACAACAGGATGGAGTGGTGTGTCTTTACACAAAGTGTAGTGATGTTGATTATTTTCCTATAAGAGCACATCTTATACCACAGCAATATGTCAATGATTATAATAATTTATTATTAAAGTATATTACTTTTTATCCTATTATAGTTACATTTACATTAATGTGTGTAAAGTCTGAGAAATAAGTCCGTTCCTATTTCCCTGTTACATTACAGCAGCTATAAAGAGTCATTCCTTCAACAGCCTTTCTCTTTTTTCTCTCTGTTGAAGTTAATAAGCGAAAAAAAAAAATACAGACTGTCAGGTTATCGTGAGGAAAATATCCTGATTGGTACAACCCACTGACACTGGAGACTCCTTCCATAAATGTTAAATAAACACAGAAAAGTTCATCATATCAGTGATTATACATTTTTCTTTGTTAAATAAAGACACATTTAACTGTTTATCATTAGTCTTAGATCATTTGGAGCGTTCCCTACGCAAGTCCCTGTGAATGAGCTGTTACTATAGAAACCATAATGTATTAGAATGAGCGCATTAATATTAACCTGTGATTTGTCTTACAGCCGGCACTACTTTCTGAATTGACTGATCAGATTTGAGAATTAAACAGCACTGTGGTCATAATAAGCATTAACCAGGGTAGGATGTGGGCCAAGCTCCGAAACACGTTCATTTCATCGATCTGTTGCTCCAGAGGACATGCTTTTTTGTAAATACACATCCAAAATAATTCTGTTAACATGGTAAATGGTAATGTTGGCAACAAAGATTTATGTACATTTTTCTAAAATCTCTTCTTAGTCTGTTCAGGCAATATCTCAGGACAGTTATGGAGCTGTTGTTACTATAGAAACACATTCATATAAACCTGTGATTTGCTGCTGCTCTACACTCAGAGCTGCTGTTATAGAAAATTAATCATCGCCTTCTGACCCTTTAGCTTAGCCTCGTAAATCTTAAGATGGATAGTTAAAGCAAATGACTTCCTTTTGCTAGACGGACGTGTTCATGTGTGCAAAGTTTCAACAGCCTCAGTTCCGCACCACTGTTTGCAGAAGGTACAGTGCAAACAGAGAACAGTTCTACAGAATGTACCGCATCAGAAGCCAAACATCCCAAATCACCGTTAATACACGTGCCTTAGGGTTAACCTCGCAGTTTTCTGGTGATGTCATAAGAGTAAACCAAATCAACATTTTTCAACAGAGAAGTTTTAGAAACAGGGTGTGATTCCTGGTCTTATCTTTCAGGATTACTGCCTCAGATAGCATTTTTGTGTGAAAGACACACACTACAACCTTCTTTCCTTAGCGTTTATGGCTAGTTCCTCACTGTTTGCCAGACACAGGTCATTTAAATCACTTCAAACCGCAGAACCTCATTTATTTTCTTAGTGACTCATAACAAAAAGGTGCTGTTAAAAAGGGGCACCTGGACACAAAGGTAAGCGATATCAACTTCTGACGTGGTGAGGTTTCGTTTCTAGCTGTAGGAAAGTGAGTCACAAGTGCCGCCAGTCATGCTTTTGTTGTTTTTCGTCTGAATCGTGGTATCTGTATGGCGAGATCACGCCACCTCTCTTCGAGTTCTCATTCTGTCTTTATCAGTTCTGTCTTTATCACACTGTGCGTGGATCATTTTGAATAGACAAGCTCAGACTAGAAATTCAGGCCTTCTGCCTTATAGAAATATACATACATACATACATATATATATATATATATATATATATATATATA
>CM040473.1:18715705-18753792 GCA_022758105.1 Pangasianodon gigas | reverse complement strand
TTTTTTTTTTTTTTTTTTTTTTTTTTTTTTTTTTTTTTTTTTTTTTTTTTTTTTTTTTTTTTTTTTTTTTTTTTTTTTTTTTTTTTTTTTTTTTTTTTTTTTTTTTTTTTTTTTTTTTTTTTTTTTTTTTTTTTTTTTTTTTTTTTTTTTTTTTTTTTTTTTTTTTTTTACCCTACTGTGTTCACCTGTTCTGTGTTTGCCCTTGATTAGTTTGGCTATGTATATTCCCAAATTCACCACACAAAAAAAATAAATATTCATAATAAAATATTATAAAAATATTCATTTTTATGAGTCCTACAAAAATAGAGTCCTGATAGAAAATTCAACCAAACCCATTATTTCTGAGGTTTAAGGCAGATTTATTAGAGGACTGGAGAGACATTTTATAGTCGGGAACATGTGTGAGGCAATACATGACACTCGAAGTGTGTAAGGGGGTCGAGGATTATTAGGATCCTCCATTCAGAGAGACATAAAAAGGGACATAAAGACTTCTGAAACAGCAGATGGCCTTCGTGCGCTGGATTCAGGATGCTAGCTGACTGAGAGCTGTGATGTGTAGGCCCATACATTCATGGTTTTTTTATTTCTATTTATTTCCTTTCTATTCTCACTCATTGGGGTTTCTTGTAATTTAATATATGTACTCACATCCAGCATGTAGAAAATATTGGTTAGTACATTGCTAAAACTGCTTTGGTGGTCTGGAGTTTCTCTTGATTGATCCATGTTGGTTTTTTGGAGGTTCATGGTAATAAATGTGGTAGTTAATAATTAATGGATTCTGATTCCCATCTGCCATCTGAACAACTTTAGTCCAGGTTTGTCACATTCTGTCTATGGCAGTATTAGCTAAGTTACCTAAACACTATATTTTTTCCTTCACAGCTGTAGCTTTTTGTGAAGAAGCTAGCTAAGTTTGCTAAAAAGCTAGCAAAAGATTTTACGTTACAAATTGTGCAAGCCTTCTCCACATTCTATGTCTGAAACTTGGAGAAAAAAAAAAACGTGAAGCGGCATTTTGTTTTTAGGCACCAAAGACCTGGAACACATTCTCACTAAACATTTTTAATTTATTTTCTCAGTTTTAGCTTTGATTATTTGTTTTGTTACTTTTAAGTTACTGTTATTTATTTATTATTATTATTATTATTATTATTATTATTATTATTATTATTATAGTTTTACACAAATCTTTATTATATATATTTATAGTTTATTGTCACTGCTTTTATTTGTTACATTTTTATTATTTGCCTATTTCACTATTTTACTTTTAACTGTATTTTGTTTTCATCATTAAAAAAATATCAATTACATTGCAAATATAATAAATATAATAAAAATCAATCCAAAAATCTCTTTATGTTTCCAGTTAAAACTATTATTATTATTATTATTATTATTATTATTATTATTATTATTATTAAAATAAAATGGTGGCACGCTAGCTAACAATAGACCAATAATACTTTGTTTTTAGAACTATTATCCAAGTTCGCTAGCAACATTACAATAAAGATTACATTGTGGGATTAAACTGAGGGTCAGGTTTGCTAGTGAGTGTTAGCCTTCACCCTCCCCGACTGGTGGATATTGTGTGATATAGAGGAAGAGCTCCATGGAGGACACTGGACTACACTTTCCAGACTTTACAGATGCAAAAAGCTGCTGTTAATTATGAAAAACTGCACGTGTGAGAAGCAGAACTGGGACAAATCTAAAACCTAGAAGTATCAACATGAACTTGAAGGTGAACTCACAGAAGAATGAAGAATCTTGGGTGTGGATGTTCTCAGGAATAGTAGAGAAAATCTCTGTGAATTACTGAGTTTGTTTTTAAGCAGCACAGTAGATTCATCTCACGGAGAAAGAGAAAGAGGCCAGAGCAAACATTTCCTCAGCACTGCGGCGGAGAAGGAGCTTCCCAGTTTAGGAGTGACAAGTTCATGACTACCAGAATACACCCATGAACCACACACACACACACACACACACAAAGAGCATTCCATTCCCAATGAACAGTTGAGCAGTATGTGAGCTGAGAGGAAGCAGGACAGAGGGGCATGTATCTGCAAGCGTGAAGGCATGACACCAGTGTGTGTGTGTGTGTGTGTGTGTGTGTGTGTGTGTGTGTGTCACCCTTTAGACACTTACATGTTTGGAATATTTAAAATCCAAAAGTCCTTCCAATGATGTAAGGAACAAAACACTCGGGCATACTATAGGAAAATAAAGATAAAAAAAAACAGGGTGGTGTGATGAAGCGGAGTTACTGTTACCGAAGTTGATTATTCTCTTATAACAACACATCCTGAAGTGTTTTATTCCTCTTATACAACAGCAATTCACCAACGAATATAATTTTCATTTATTAACGAACAACATTTTGTACTTTTTGTCCATTTATAGTTACATTTAATGTTATAGAACACCCGTGAAACAAGCTAGTTCCTGTTCAAACTTACGTTACAGCAGTTATAAACGGTCATTCCCTCACCAGCCTCTCATTTTTCTCTCTCTTGTAGTTAATAAGACAAAAAAAATGCAGATTGTCATGTTACCGAGAAACCGAGAAGTGTAAACTCCTCTGTCCTGAAGACTTTCCTGTGTCGGGAAACTTACTGACTGTTACAGAGTACTGACTGCTACTGAAGAGTCATTCCAAAAATGTTAAATAAATGTCTTCTACATAAATAAATGTAGAAAACTTCACCATATCAACGATTTTACGTTTTTCTTTGTTAAATAACAACTTTTTTTTGTCTGTTTATTTTTAGACTTAGACTATGTGGCACAACCACCATGTAAGTACCTGTGAATGAGCTGTTACTGTAGAAACAATTATATATTAGAATGAGTGCATTAATATCAACCTGTGATTTGTCTTACAGGTGGCACTACTTTCAAAGTTGACTGATCTGATTTGAGAATTCAACACTGTGGTTGTAATAAGCATTAACCAGGTTAGGCTGTGGGACAAGACCCGAAAAACATGGACATTCTTTTTTTGTATATATTCACATATAAATCTTTATATGTGTGATCATGGTACAAAAAATGTTGGTAATAAAGGTTTGCGCACATTTTTCAAAAAATGTCTTTACAGTCTGTTTAGGCTAAAGGACAGTTATGTAGCAATTTCCAATCAGAGGTTATCTTTCATACAGCGAGAGAAAGTAGGCCAATCCGATTACTTGTCGGTAGTGATGGGCAAGGCTTCGTCCACTCATCTCAAAACAGAGAGCACGGTGACATCTGGTGGCATGCAGAAGTCATAGCAGCAAATTTTAATCAGTTACGTGCCAGTGCTTTCATCCTTATCTTCTGAGAAGATGCTGTTAAAATGTTTCAGTTAATGTGTACTATGTATGTGAATATATTACGGATGTGATTTTGCTACAATAAATATGTTGTTTCCAAAGTTGTCATTTGTTGCCGTCACTGCAAACAGTATGAAAGCGTTATATGTTATAATCAATCTATGAATCCTTATGATTACTAATTACACATACATTTCATTAAAGCAACATATAGCCATGGTTTTGCTTTGCATGACAAGTGTTCCAAGTCAGCAGAGAACAGCTTTGTGTGAGGAAAGACGTCGTTATTAAGTGTATGGGGGTTTGGGAAATATTCTTGTGCAACATTACAAAGAGAAGGAACAGGGCATATGGTGTTTTATGGAATGTGCTTGTGAAACTGTTTGTGTGTGTGGTGGCTTCTTCTCTGGCTCACTATTTCACAAGCCTTAGAAAAAATCCTCTCACAAGGCACAGAGAATGCTGGTGTAAATAAATATGAACCTCAAACAGGCGAAGGTAACCCAGTAGTTTAATGGGTCTTCTGACCTTTGGATCTCCTAGGCAGACAGAGGGAAAATCATTTAATCAGAAAAGTCATTTAATCAGTTCTGATGTCTTGCAACATATTTGGATACTTTTAAGCATGAAGAAGGCTTGGGGCCAGGCAAGGCATTACTGCAGAATCCATTTGAACTTAAAACCACTTGATAATACCAATATACACTCACATTCGTGCAGTTATATAATCAGCCAATCATGTGGCAGCAGCACAATGCAAAAAATCATGTAGATACAGGTCAAGAGTTTCAGTCAATGTTCACATCTAACAACGAAATGAAGAAAAAGTGTGATCTCTGTGACTTTGATTGTGGCATGGATGTTGGTACCAGATAGGCTGGTTTAAGTATTTCATAAACTGGAGGGTCTGCAGGCTGAAACACCTTGTTGATAAGAGAGATCAGAGGAGAATGAGCAGACAGGTTTGAGCTGCCAGGAAGTCTATAGTAACTCAAATAATCACTCTTTACAACCGTGTTGAGCAGAAAAGCATCTCAGCATGCACAACACATCAAACCTTGAGGTGGATGAGCTACAACAGCAGAAGACCACATCTGTTTCCACTCCTGTCAGCAAAGAACAAGAATCTGAGGCTATCATGGGCATAGGGCTCACCCAAAGTGGACAGCTGAGGACTGGAAAAAGACCAGATGATTTTTTTTTTATTATTATTTTTTTTTTAATGATTAACTGGTTACTATCCTGTCAGCTCAAACCAGTTACTTCTTTGAGGAGATTTTTGTGAAAAAAATGTGAAAATTGTGAAATTTAACCTGACCTTTTCTTCGGAATGTTTTTTTTTTTAGGTTGTTGTTAGCCTTTTTTTGTTTGTTTGTTTCCTTTTTCGTGGAGCAAACGTAAGTGCCTAACGTCTTCGTAGTTCATTGGTAGCGCGTCCGACTTTCACGCAGTGGATCAGGGTTCGAGTCCTAACCCTGACCATTAAACAGAATTTATTGACCCTAATGAGGAATATCATATACTGTGACCACTTCAAGGGTGTCAAAGAAGATTAAAAAAAAAAAAAACGTTTTGTACCAAAGACAAAATCAGTTAAAAATACATTTATTTGTGCCAGACCGTTTGGAAGCTGTTTTTATATTACACTACAAGACATTTAAGCTGTGTTTTGATCAGGACTAAAACAGTATGTAAACATGCCTGGTGTCAGAACTGGAACAGGATCATGACGCGTATTGTGACGACTTACAGCTAAAAGAAGCTGATTTCTTACCAAGTTTGTACATTTTATCTTATCGTTCACTTTAGAGCTACAAACTCTCACAGAGTTAAAGAGAAATCTTCAGAGAAAATACTGAAATCCTTCTTACTGACAGGGTAAATACACTAGCCTGGTGTTGAGCAGAGGGGACTGTCAGATTATAGATAGATAGATAGATATTAAACTTATAACTGAATACAAAAAAAGTCTTCAAATGTTTCCTTACATCTTATAGTTAATTTATGTGTCAGTGTCCAGCATAGTGTGAGCTGTTACTGATTAGGATGGGATTTTACAGCGTTTAAACTAATAACATCCAGCTCTCATCACAATTTACACGAAGAACGGGGTAAAAGTTATAGAAAAGAACAAAAATGTCCATAAAGTCTAGACAAACACATGTTAAATAACAATGACAACAGAGCAAAACTTCTCACAGCGATCTTTAAAGCACAACTGTGACATCAGCGCCATTTTGTGACACTTCGAAATAACTAATACCCCGGATGTACAATTAAACAAAATGGAGGACAATTAGCCTACCATACGCTATAGTATTCATAATAACACTTTTTAACAAGCTGTTGACTTTCTGGTGACAGTGACCTCTGGTGGTGAGAACTGCTATAGCTTTGTCTCCTCTGTTGAACCATTTTGTTTTTGTTTTAAAGCTGATAAAATTAATAGGAATAACCATATACATTGCTAATGTTCTACAGTTTTACACAAGGCTGATGAACATGACAGACATGATAAAGCCCAGTGCTGGTTATAGACCCTTTCCTGGAGCAGAGCACTATGTTCTAAGTTCAGGTAGCACACACACACACACACACACACACACACACACACACACTGAACTTAAACCTGAGTTTTTCTAATAGTTTTTCATCCTGGAGACAGTTACATAGAAACATTACAATACTGTAAAATGAATAACATTTAATCATGTAATTACTCTATATGACTCCAGGGAATGTGTATCAACCTGAGCAACCTGAAGATGAGGTGGACTTTCCTGGCCCTCTTATGAAGTGAGACCCTCTTTTTTCAATAATGTGTTAAACCACATGGTCAGGAGTTTAATGTGTGTGTGCCGTAATCCATGTAAGGCATCTGGTCCAACATTTGTTGCAGCAAAGCGATGCAGAAGCAGGACCTGATTCGGTTTATCGTGCAGAAATCACAGGAGTGTCTCGATGTAACTGATGAACCTGACCAAGTGGAGGCTTATTTCTTCTGGCAGATTATGGAACTGTTCTGCCGTCGAAATGGAGTAAGTGTTATAGCTCACTGTGGGTCAAAATTAATTGTCTGACCGAATAGTAATAGTATCCAGAGATTTTTTTGCCCATGAAAGTAAAGATCCCCTGAATTATAATTATAATTGGTGCATGAATGAATAAATATAGTAGGGCTGTAATGCAACAGCACTATCCATAGGCTTGTATGTATTTCAGAATTAAACCCAAAGTGGTTGCGGAACTTTTTGTTGCTTCCCAATCCCAATGCACACCTCTAAACAATTCTAGCAATCTTTTTAAAACCATGAATAGTGCACTTCCTACTGTATTTGTGTCTGTTTTTGTATGTGAAACGCATTATCTGTTCATTCTGAATAACGTATTCATATTCAGTTACATCTCTAATACTTACAATAGATTAATAATAATAATAATAATAATAATAATAATAATATTTCTTTTACAGAAAGTGATGATGTGTGAAGTTGCCATACGCCTCTTGAGGGGCTACGGCTTGCTTAGGAGGAAGGCATCAAAAGTTAGTATATCGCACATTAGTATCATCATCTGTCTGTATATGATTATGTAATGTACATTGTTTTTGCCAGGATCATGCTGACTAACATGACACTTTCTGCTACAGCTCAGAGGTGTTGAGAACCGTAAGGAATGGTGCCTTCCTCTCGCGCAACTTTTGTGCTCTGCTGCCCCTGATGATGAGCACAGAGCGGCTGTGATAAAGATGGGAGACGATCTTGGTACGGATATGCTCCACAGTAACAGCGTTTTTCTGGAATTAACATATTGTAATCATATCATGAACTCTGCGCTGTGTCATGGACCCTGAATCTCACATGCATGTTTGGTTTTTCATCTGCAGCCTCCAGAGGACTGACCTACGCAGCTCATATCTGCTATGTGGTGGCGAAAGTGGAGCTGGGATTGCATGGTCAATTCGATCTGATTGGATGCAAGAGGTATTGCATGTATATATGTGTGAGTGTGTGTGTGTGTGTGTGTGTGTTCCAGACTTGCCACTGACACGTTATTCTACTGACACCAGTTTGCCATTTGGAGTGACAGTCCTGAATAAAACCATTCCGAGAACCGAGACGTATGAATACGTGCTGTCGCTGACCTCAGGGCTGGCCCAGCCAAACTTCCAGGTTGGAATACCTCTTCTCTTCTTTTTCATGAGCACTGATTGGTCAAATTTAGCCACTGTACTAAAAATGGATGACTCTGTCTCTCTTAGATCTTCAAGTTGTGTCACGCCAGCAGGCTGGCCATGATTACACATTATGATATAGCCTTTGCATACTGTGAGACCATCGCTAGGGCAGTCATCACCTTCCCCAGCAGCTTCAAAAGGACCTTTATTGAACGGGTTATTTTGGTAAATAAGTTTATTAATTGTCAAATGGTTTCCAGGTTTTAAATGCAAAGTGTTGTCTTCATCACCGATTTATTTTCCTTGTTTGAAATGTAGCTGTCTTGCAACCTGCACGAGGAACTACAACAGGATGCGGAATCTGAGTGGCTCCTAGAGCTTCGCCAGCTGCACAGTGTCAAAGCAGCCGATGGAAATGCTAATGCAGAAGCAGAGCAGCACATGCCATCTACCAGCTCTGATGTGGTTTCTGAGATTCAGGACTCAGAATGTGGCCTGATGACCGGTGAGATCCCTGCTCCACAGTCTCCTGATCTGGAGCAGCACACTGACCCAGGCGGTATGTTAGAATCCACCATTTGGACAAGAACTATTTTTAACATTTCAAAATCACATAGCAAGGTATGTACAGTAAGAATACAAAAACAGCACTGAAATGTAAGAATTTCTGTGTTTTTGGAGATAAAGAAATAAAGAATTGTCAACACAGGACAGTAGACTTTATCATTTTAAATGCCAATTTAAATGTGGATAAAAAAAAGTGATTAGATTGTTATATTTGCATCTGGTAAAGGTTTATTAGCAGGTTAGTAGCTAGCCATATTTACATACAGCCTATGTTAGACTTTGGAAAAGTGCTAAAAATAATCAGAGCTTAGATAGCTGCAGACATGATTTCAGTGTATTGTGTAAGCTGTACAGTAAATATATTTCTCCAGACTACTCTTATGGGTAACAACTCAATCACACATATCTTTCCTGATTATTTCTTTATTTTTAATTTTTAATCTATTTTTCATAGATTCTCATATTCACTGTATTTTACTACAGTATAGTAAAGTATATGCATATGCATATAAAGTATATGCATAGTAAAGTATAATAGCATATTCAAGGTACTTTATTATATGTTATTATAGTAAAGAACCACGAATATGAGAACCTAGTAAAAATAGTAAAGATTTAACATATTATTATCATATCATACTATTCAGAGAAAGGAGAACAACATAAAGACACTGTAATTTAATAGTGATTGAAGACACAGGTCTCATTCTTAAGTGGCTACTGGAAGAGAGGACACTGAGCATGATGATTCTTTTTTAACTCAGTTTAAATGAACTGAATTATTGTCTGTTTAACAGCAGTGCTTGAGTCACAGTACACCATGGGAGAGCTGCTGGGGACGGGAGGCTTCGGCTCTGTCTACGCAGGTGTACGTAATGAAGATGGGAAGCAGGTAAATGTTCTCCCCCAACACCTACAGGAATTTTTAATGCAAGATTGAAGAAAATTTCCTGCAAGACTTTTGCTAACACATAATATAATGACTGTGTACTAATTAAGCTAATTAGAAAAAAATTATGGCTTTTAGAACTTACTAATTATGTTTTGTATATATGAACAGGTTGCCATTAAATTTGTGACCAAGAAGCAATTCAGCACACTCGTTGACGTTGTAAGTAAACTTATTTATTTATTTATTCATTTATTTATTTATTTACCAATTTATGTATCTATTTATTTATCTGTTTATTTTATTTGATTTATTTTCTGAGGGAAGCAATAAGGTCCAAATAACAAGCACTTTATAGACCAGGGGCTGTTGTAGCAGCTGAATGTAAGTTCAATCATGAGTCAGGGGCTAAAGTCTGCCCTAAACCAGGCATTGAGAGTAGTTTGTTTAAAACTAGTAGGGTGTAGAATTTTGTTTGCACCACAAAGGTAGGTCATAAATAGTTATGCCTAAACTGTCTGTAGATGGTGATATATTTCACCATGAGCAGGCAATAAGAAACATCCGTAATCAAGACTTGTCAAGACATTTTTTTCAGTCAAATATTTACTTCAAGGTAGTTCTATTTTAAATGCAGATAAAAAAAATTAAAAAGGATTGTTCTTTTCAATGAAGTGGTTACTCAAATGATCGATTTTCTGTATTTATATTTTATACTGATATGTACTTGTTAAATTCTGCTACTTAATACATATTCGATTGCACTGAACAACAGTATAATAGTACATTATTATGGTAACTTTTATAGTATTTTATGGCGTATAGGCTCCTACCTTGCCAATGTTGATGACATTTTGCAGTTTTGCATTTTGTAGTTTTAAAATCAAGTATGTCTGCGAGGTGTTCATTTCCACATTATGTGACCATTTACTTAACAATAATGATTGTAATAACTCTGCTTACTGTAGTTTAGACATATTCACACATGATAACCGTGTCTGTTCTAATTTTAGCCCGAAGAGACGTGCAAGCTGCCTGTGGAGGTGACACTAATGAAGATGGTGTCCCACCCACCTTGCTGTAGCAACATAGTGGAGCTGCTGGAGTGGTTTGACATGCCCGATCGAGTTGTCCTGGTCCTGGAACGGCCCAGCCCCTGTATGGACCTTAAAGAATTCGCTATGCTTCAGAACGGTTGTCTGTCTGAGGCACAGACTCGAGACATCATGCTGCAGGTGGTTCAGGCTGCTCGGCACTGCTGTGACCGTGGAGTTTTACACCGAGACATCAAGGCCAAGAATCTCCTAATCAACACTGATACATTGCAAGTCAAGCTGATAGATTTTGGCTGTGGTGACTTGCTGAAGGACACCCCCTACAAAAATTATTCAGGTAATATCATAATAGATATAGGATAGAATCAAAGGGAATTCAGTGAAGAACCTTTTTTGTGTGTGAAACTGCTGACGGCACTTTTTCTCTCATTTACACTCAGGCACTCCTGCGTTTGCACCTCCCGAGTGGGTGATGTTCAAAGAGTATAACGGCATTCCTGCTACCATCTGGGGTCTGGGTATACTCCTGTACAACTTGCTCTGTGGAGATTACCCCTTTAAATCAGAGGAGGACCTTGATGATGGGTACCTGAATTTATGTCCTGGTGTGTCTCGAGGTGAGTCGATACAGAAGCAACACATTTATACCTGTATAATAAACCCGTAAAACGTGCATAGCAAAATGACTTTAAAAATAAACATTAGATAATTTCTGTGTCGTCACTACAGATGTCCTTGAGCTGATGATGTGGTGCCTGGAGCTCGACCCTGAATTGCGTCCAACTTTTGAGCAATTACTCAAGCATGAGTGGTTTATGGAGGGAGTTCAGGACAAAGTCCAGGTTAGACAGCGAAGACACAATAGACCTAATTATAATAAGCTAAGGCATGCTGTAATAGTCTACATTATATGATTGTACTGGATCAGTATTGAGTTCTGTAGCAGAGATTTATGGACTTATGTAATTACATTAAGTATAGGCAATTAGGTGAAAGAAAAAAGTGTAAAATAAGGAAATACTTAATGTTTTCTATCTGGGTTTTTTTTTTTTTTCAGATTCCTCCGGAAACCCAGTTTTGATAACACATAGAAGAAAAAAAATAACCATAAAATAAAATATAAAAAATTTAATTACACACATAACAACTACATTTAAACCAACTAAACCAATTAACAAAATGTATTACAGACAATAATATAGATATAGATAATATAGATATAGATAATACCTTTCATAAATGCATCATGAATAAACATTTTTTAAATTCTTATTCAGAATATTTAACCAATATTTATAACTGGTAGTTCAATAATTGCAATAATGGCAACAATTATTTATTAGTGACGTCTGCTGCAAATCTCAACACTAAGTACAAAGCTTTTCCAACTGGTTAAGCGTCATACTTTTTTTTTTTCATGCAATGGCTACCACCCACCTCATTTTGAGGGAAGTGCAACACACTCGGAGGAAAGTTCTGTCTGTGCTCTTTCTCTTTTCTGATTTTTCAGACTTTCCTCTGGAAATCCAGATTTCGTTTTGTTCACTGACTGCTCAGCACAAGTCCTGAATGGCTGTAGATGTGCTGGGTGGACTGTCTGGTCATTTGGCGCCACTATCCCTTTTTAAAAGCTGCTGGAATACGTCTTTCATTTCTGATCTCACGTCATCATGTAAGCTCCCAAAATGCCTAGCTGTCTTAGTGCTCCACTGATGAAGCACAAGGTCATGCTATGGCAGATGCTTGCTGCTGTTGCTGTGGTTGCTGCATTTTTTTTTTAGTCTTTCAGGACACCTCACTCCTGTGACTGCACCTGTGACTGACGGGTGAAATAAGATTTCACTGCTGGACTCATTGACGTCCCACTCGCCCCATCTGGAATCATGGAAGACCACTGGACTGTGAACCGTCTCTTCATGCTGTGTTACTGCTAGATCCGTACGTCCTAATTCAGACGTAAGTTCTGCATGGGAGTGGCGTGTGCTGGGTGGAGTTGACTGAAAATCAGAAATGTGTTTCTGTTACACATCATTCTGACATGATTTTTCAGTTTGATGTAGTACTGTATGTCACCCTGAAATACATGTTTTGACCTGTAAATACACAAAAAATTGTGCCATGCCACTTATAATAAATGTATAGATATGACATTAGAATTTAATTAATCATGCGAATCATTCGTGTAAATAAAAAAAAAATAATGCAGCCCTCAAGTAAGTGACTCCTTCCAGTTATGACTTAGATTCCCTCCTAAGCTATATGTACATTAATCAAAAATCAAATTGATTAAATAATAATTTCTTCACTTGGATATAATTCTGAAGCACACACAGATTTAATTGATTGCAGTTTTGTTACCATCTTGTTACTACAAGAAAAAAGTTCATAATTACAAGAAAAGCATCTCCTTATGAGTCAATTCTACACAGAGAAATAAATTCGACCCAAGTTCACAGACAAACAACAGAAAGTGAGAGAGTAGAGACCAAGATCAGCTTGATGAATAAAAAAACACTATGAACTTGAACCAAAGCAATCTACATTAGCAAATGTTATTGAAGACTAAATAAAAAAAGAGTCTTTTTGTTTATTTCTTGTTTTCTTTATTTCAGAAAAGAAAAAAGAAGAACGGAACAACAAAACTGCACCATTATTAGAGCATATGCAAAGAAACAAAAAATGTATTAAAAAAAAAAAGGATTATCATCCCAGTTCGTATACATTGCCTGGAATGACTGGTGTGTTAGATAGCTCTATTAGATCTAGATATAGATGTAGTAGATCAAATAAAGCATCCTGTGGATAAACAGAGTGTTCTTATTAATAAGAATTGCAGTTCCCCTAGATTTAGAGGGGATTTGTGTAGCTGATTTGTGTAGTTGGCCTACACACCCACCTCTTAAGCAAAAATGATCAAATGTGTATAAGGGGGTTTCCTTAAGAAAGACGATCCCCACATTGAGTTGATTCAGGTGCAGAAATACTCGCCTGCATTTACTAAGGTGATTCAGAGACTTAATATTCCAGCTACAAAATCAAGATCTTGCCAAGGATTGTTCATTACCCATATTGTACTTTCTGATCTCTAAAAATATATCCATGTACGACGGACTCATACAATATTGAGCACAGAAAAAGGTCCATCGTTTTTTTTTTTTTTTTAATAACTTTAACATTCTTCTTGTTCAAAAACATATTTATTTTCCCAAATTTTCTGGAGAATAAAATTCCATGATCATATGAACATGGCATTCTGTCATCACTCTTGTAGTGGTCACTACGTTGGAAGAATTTTATACATTTTTTGTAACTCAATATAAATATAATTTATCAATAAATATGACAAATGTTCATATCCCTACTAGTTTTGCCTCTTGTCCAGGCTCATTCTATCTTTACACTGTTAATATTAAGTTTATTTTTCCCAGTTGCTTAGCAACAGCATTCTCAGACTCGAGTCTAACCACGAGTGTATCCTGTGTCCGCCCTTCTAGTCACAGGTTTTCAAGTTTTTTTTAAAAAACACCAGTATTATTAAGTAATTGTCACTTGCTTGTATTATTATTGTGAATTGCATTTAATGTCCTGTATTATGTTCATTGCATTGTTCCATTGTATGTTTATATATTGTTCTGTCTTCTTTACTCTATTTATTGTATTGTATACTGTGCACTGACACTTTCCTACTGTCTCTCTAGTATTGCACTCCATGTTGTCGATTGTGTAAACTGCTGTGTGACCTGTGTACTGTTGCACCAAGACCTTGAAGAACACTATTTCCTTCTACTGTATACTTGTATATGGCTAGAATGACAATAAAACCTCTCTAATGTAATATTTAATCTAATCTCTTATCAACCTTTCAAATTTTCCACTTCTTTAGTCACATCATGATAGTTCTCTCCTACAGAGTAGATTAGGTGTAGCGTGTGTGATGTGAATGGTATGAGGGGCCGAGGCACCTGCGTATTGACCTGCTGAGAGCGATATTAAACAAGCTGGCTTTTTCACCATTTAGTTGCCATTTTGTCATTTACAGCTCTATGAGCTTTGCCATTTATGGTGTTTTGTGGCCGTCACCAAATGTAAATCAGCAGTGCCGGGAACATGCTTTTTAATTTACAAGCATTTATCAGTATATGAGCGTTAGTATGATAAAAATCTGCATTAATGAAACTTTAAAATCTGTAAATCTGATGGAAAACATTTAGTTCCATTTGGCCAACAAAAGCATTACTAAAAGTTTGATAAATACGCTACATTTAGCGTATAACCTGTATAAAGGCTGTTTTACGCCCCTATGAGGTCAGCTATATTTTATTCTGCCTTGATCTATTCCTTGATTGTAAACATTAGAGTTCCTGCTGAGTGCAAAAGATTGTTACCACAATAAATATTATACCAAAAGAATGTGACACACACACAAACAAACAAATAAAAATCCATCCCAAGTATAATGTAATGTTAACAAATTATATGTAATGCACCCAGAAGGTCAAGTAAAGGTTACTCATGGAGTCCTATGTTTAGAAAGGTCTGACTGAGGGTAATGTAATTTGAGTTCTGTCCACTAGATGATGCACAACAATTACCCAGCAAATCTCCAGGTACGTGACTTGGAGGCCTGGAAAGATCTAGTAAGGTTCACATGACAGAATTATAAATGTCCAATACAGCAATGCACCACAGAAGCGAGAGTGGATTCTGTACACTCATTTTCATTACATAATAGGAAACCAAGTCCAGTGTAGTAAAGGTTAATGACCTACTTCATTAAAAAAAAGCTGCATTTGGTAGTAAAAAGAAAAAAAAAAAAGAAAAAAAACGTGCTGACTGACACATCAATATGTATAGATAAGTGTACAGGCCAAGCAGAAGACTAAACTATTATTTACTATACTATAATATGATGGAAATGTAGATTATAATATGACATAATAGTGATAATTATGATAATGCTTTTATTTCAAAAACTGTAAAAATGTTCAGTCAAGGTATTTGCTGACCAGTGTGTATAATAATAATAATAATAATAATAATAATAATAATAATAATTCAAGATGTTTTCCAATAAATTTTGATGATGATGATGATTTCTTTAAATTGATTCTTGTTTAAAAAACATTTTACAAATAAATGCAATAATAATAATAATAATTATTATTATTATTATTATTAGTTGATGATGATGAATGTTGAAAATGTTAAAAAATTCCCCACAAAAATAGCCTAGGTCATATAATCCACATTACACCATTACTCCTTATTACAAACTTTTATACTCGTTATATATATATATTAAGTAGTAATGACGAAACGTCTCTATAGCACAACCTGCAGCTGTCAGTGGATTGTGGGCGTGTCCGTGTATGTGTCCGCGATGACATCATTATAGTGGGCGTGTCCTTATTGAAGTCATATAACGGCGGGCTCAGAGGAGTGGGCGTGGCCTTGTATCAGGGTGAGAGGGAAGGGGGAGGGGATGTTGGAGTGATGTGGAAAAGTGGGCGTGGCCTTGGGTCGTCATCTGTCCGTGATCAGTGATCGGATGATTCGTTGTGGGCGGAGCCTGTTGAGGAAGCCATCGTGCCCAGTGCCTGAATCGAGTCGCACCGGCTTCTTAATGCGCGTGCAGAGTCCTGAACGCCTCAGTATAAACAGTCAGCACTCTCAATTATCATCAGTCAGTTCAGCTACAGTGTGCAACCTGATTTGCTTTTCTTTTTTTCATGTCTCAAGAGCGAATAATATCAGACATTTCTAACTCAGCACGGAAAATAAACCATATTATGGAGACGGAAATACACGTGCCTGTGGGCTCGCCGACCATCAGAAAATTCCCAATACACGTCGATGAGCATAACGTTAAAGAAGGGGCGATCAAATTAATAAAAGAGCTGCGGCCAACATGGGACATTAACCAGGTCAAGACCAAGGTAGGCTGGGCGTTTTCACTGAAACCAGGGCTTGTCATGGTCACTAGCTAGCGCTCCATTAACACACCTTACCGCCTAGCCTTACTTATTATTTACACCACTTTATGACTATAAACGCCACAATAAATCACCTGTACAAGCTCTGTGTGTGTGTGTGTGTGTGTGTGTGTGTGTGTGTGTGTGACAGCTAGCTTGAGCTTATGAATGATACCGGCACTAGCATTAGCATAGCAGCCGAAGCTTAGCCATGTCTCCTCTAACATCTGAATGAGGTTTGGTCGCTAAGTTGAAGTGTCTAACGCTAGTTATTTATCTAACTAGCTCCAAGCAAGCATGTCAGTGAGTTGTTAATAATACAGACAGCTAGCTGTCTTGGGTTGTCAGAGAGGGGATGGAGATTTCACTCAGAAGTCTACTGATGAGTCTGACTAATTAACCAGCTGTCTTAATTAACCAGCTGTCTTAATTAACCAGCTGTCTTAATTAACCAACTATCTTGATTAACCAACTATCTTTATTAACTAGCTATCTTGATTAACCAGGTATCTTAATTAACTAGCTACCTTAATTAACCAGCTGTCTTGATTAACCAGCTGTCTTGATTAACCAGCTATCTTGATTAACCAGCTGTCTTGATTAACCAGCTATCTTAATTAATCAAGTGATTCAGAGTTCATCTTACTCTGGGAGTGGTATGATCTTGCTGTCTTGTTGTGAATCTTACCACCAGCTGAATATCTACATCTCTCCACCCAGCTTTACATGATACACACAGCAGTCTGGCTTTCTCATTTAACTTCACAGGATTAGTTCTTACTGACTACTACCTTCTTTAACCTTGTCATTCGGAGCAGTTCGATTCCCTTTCTTTGGCGTAGCAGATTTGACAGTAGACATTGTCACAGAGCAGGTTTGCAGATGAACAGGCCAGTTGACGTGATGAAGAAACCCTGAGAGGAACCCGACTCTAAAGGAACCGGTCCTGTTCTCCTTCACCCTGGATAGTAGGATTATCAATCATTACAGCGTACAGGTGTAGAAGAGTAAAGTCAGACAGTACTCAGTGTGTTGTAAGTATGAGCAGATTGTGATTGAGTCCTGGGATAAGTCTTTATGATTACAGCAACAGGTATTGGGAGCAAAACCATGGGAATAATAAGTGAAATGTTTTTGGGATGAGCAAATCTTTAGGGTGTCCATGTGGAACCATGCAGAAAGTGAGTCGGAAGTGCAGAAGTGTGCAGGTGTGCACGTATCACCTACATTCACACTTTGACACACTATGATAGAGCACATTGAACCAAGACGAATTCAGGGATGCACTGATCCGATACGGAATATCGATATCGTGACTGAAACACAGGATCCGTATCGGGCATTTTTCCCGAGTCCAGCCGAGTTTCCTTTGCTGTGATAGAACGAGTATCATATTAAATTCTCTCTCTCTTTCTCTCTCTCTCTCTCTCTGTACCTTTACAGTGCTTTTGGAAAAGTGCTTCCTAAACCTTTGCGTGAACTAGGGCTGGGCGATATGCATTATAACAATACGACGATACGATATTGATATTGTGACATAATTGACCATAATACACTTTTCTGAGTACTGTAGTAGGAGTATCATCAGGTGTTGGTGATTTTATACCTCCTCTGTTACTCACTAACATCATCTTCTCTCTTTCTATCCAATAACTAATTGGATGTTAACATTTCATTTTTACAGTCACTCTTCTTTCCTTCGTTAAATACTTGAAGATGCCTTACTGTATGTTGGCATCCCACGTCTGAGGAGTGCGTGACAGTGAAAGGTTACAGTTCAACCGTAATTCAGGAGAATGCAATAAATCTTCCGGCGCTGAGGTCAGACAAAACTTTGAATGGCGCCACGTCGCAGTCTCTGATATTTCACGTATATTTCAGATGACTCATTAACCGAATCATAACCTTCTCCCTTTGCGCTGTAGCACCCACATTATACTGCTGTTCAGACGCAGGATGTGACCTGTATTTATTTCCTGTTGTCATTTGTTTGCCTGCATAAGGGATAATGTGCACTGTTAGTGTTACACTAAAGTCACCAATGTGTGTGTTGATGGGGTTTGATAATGCTAGCGTAACTTTCAGTGCCTACAGTATAGACTGTCCTATACTAGGTATCTATGGACAATAATAATTTACATCCTTGTTTTACTGTTGAATTCTCAATTCTGATTGGTCAGAAGGTTTAGCAGCAGCTTTGACAATAGTGCAGGCTGTAATTCAAATCACAGGTTTATATTAATGCGCTTCTTCTGCTATAATGTTATCATTTCTGTAGTAACAACTAACACTGAGACTCAATATGTTGTCATTTAATGAAAGTATAATCATCGATATGGTGCGGCTTTTAATGGAAGGAGTCTCCAGTGTGAGTGCTTTGTAACAGTAAGTTTTTCACCATGGGAAAGTCTTTAGGACAGATTTCTTTTACGCTTTACATTTCCTGGTTTCTTGGTAACATGACAAGCTGCATTTTTTTTGTCTTATTAACTTTTCTGTCCTAAAAACAGAGGCTGGTGGTTGAACGAATGTTTATAGCTTTTATAACGTAAGTGATAACAGGAGCGAAGTTGTTTGTGGACGTCCCATAACGTTAACTGTAACTATAAACAGAGAACTCTGCGATGTGTCTTTCTTTAATAAATTTAAAATTGTAATTGTTGAAAGATTGCTGTGGTATAAGAGGAATAAAACGCTTCAGTATGTGTTGTTATTGGAAAATAATACACTTTGCATTGGACTACATGTAACAGCACACCCCTCCATATGTTTTATTGCTTAAATAATATCGATATCATGATAAATTACATCACAGTACACTTCTCTGAGATATTGAGTGTATCATCAGTATTTTTTATAACAGTTACAAACTCTGTAAGCAGCTCAGTACAGTTAACATTTTGTTCTGAATCCTTAAAATTGTAAATTTTCCAAATAAATTACTGAATTTTTATTTTCCCTTCTTTTTCTGTGTTAAGTAATTATTTTTTGTAGATGTTAAATTAAGAATTTCAAGAATTTGACCATTCGTGAAATGCACAAGTATGGTGATATGATATTTTTGTTATATCACCCCCTAACCCTATCACTTTCACTTTTATTTTAATACATTCCTCCTACATAACCTCCCTAGCTTTCACATTCCTCCTACATAACCTCCATAGCTTTATAAATGAAAGAAGGCCCACATTGTTTCTCAGTGTGTTATTCACTGTGGGCTGCACGCTGCCATTCAGACGAGACCAGAGCTTGGCACCGAGCCTCAAAGAATCATCATTCATTAGATTAGAAAGATTACCAGCGCTCAGAGTCACCTTCATCTCAGGGTGATTAGAGGACGTGAGATGACTGTGGTCACATGACCTGCCAGAAAGAGAAAGGAGAGGTACAAAGTGAAGTTTGTTGGGTTGACTATTACCTGAGCCACATGCACAAAAAATGATCAAACTTTAAATATTTCTTTTTCCAAAATGTTCTCCAGAACTCCTTTTTTCATTTCCATCCGTTTTTGTACTAACGCTCTTACTCAGACCAGACTCATTTTGCTGTGTTCAGTTAATTTGCTTAAAACGTCTTCCTGCTGAACTTCTACTCTTGCCTCAGAATCTGCCAACTACTTACATTTATCGGTTCATCAAGGTGTGGGGTAATTTCCTGTTTCCTAAACACCTGTTCAAAGCAAAAACGAGTGCGTTATCAGGCTTAACAAGAGCAAAAATGAGAGACCAGGTTGTTTGTAACTGAGAAACAGCAGGTGTTACTCGCCTCATTGTTTTCTCTCCCAGAATAGATCGGTCAGAATAATGGGCCAACAAAATCCGGCGCTGTATCAGGTATGAGCGCTGATCTGTGCCCAGGATCTGCACTACTCGGCCAACTCGATGTAAAGCCATGTCAGGAATGTCAGAAATGTTCTGGTGGGCAAAGAGTTGCGGATTGTGTGGGTCTGTTTCACATGACGCATTTTCCTGAAACGCAGCGGGTTCATCCAGCAAGCTGCAATAAAAATTTAATCAATTCAAATCAGAATTTATTGTTTATCGTTAGTTCCAGGATAAGTAGGTAAATTCCCGAACAAGTAAGTAAGGGGAAGTAAGCAAGTTCCAGGACAAGTAAGTTAGTCCTGGGATAGGTTGCAGGATAAGTAAGTTAGTTTCAGGATAAGTTAGTTAATTCCAGGAAAGGTTCCAGGATAAACATGTTCATACCAGGAAAAGCAAGTTCCAGGGCAAATAAGTTAGTAACAGGATAAGTAATTCTATGATAAGCAAGTTAGTTTGAGGATAAGTAAGCAAGTTCCAGGAAAGGAAGTTCCAGGATAAGTAAGTTAGTACCAGGATAGGTTCCAGGATAAGTAAGTTTGAGGATAAGTAAGTTAGTTCCAGGAAAAGTTCCAGGACAAGTAAGTTAGTACCAGGATAGGCTCCAGGATAAGTAAGTTTGAGAATAAGTAAGTTAGTTCCAGGAAATGTTCCAGGATAAGCAAGTTCATACAGAAAAGCATGTTCAAGGATAAATAAGTTAGTTCCAGGATAAGCAAGTTCCAGGGAAGGAGTGTTCCAGGAGAATTAAGTTAGTACCAGGATAGATTCCAGGATAAGTAAGTCTGAGGAGAAGTAAGTTAGTTCCAGGAAAAGTTCCAGGACAAGTAAGTTAGTTCCAGGATAAGTAAGTTTGTTCCAGGAAATGTTCCAGGATAAGCAAGTTCATACAGAAAAGCATGTTCAAGGATAAATAAGTTAGTTCCAGGATAAGCAAGTTTCAAGACAAATAAGTGAGTACCAGGATAGGTTCCAAGATAAGTAAGTTTGTACCAGGAAAAGTAAGTTCTAGGATAAACAAGTAACTTCCAGGATAACTACATAAGTTCAGGGTGTTATAATGAAGTTATGAAAGAACAGTCATTTGATCATGCTTGTGATCAAATAATAATCATATTAAGGACAACAACAATAATCATGATATTTTTTATTCATTCATCATATATATTTTATTCATATATGAAAAAATTTATAATTTATAACCTTGATGAAGGAACTATTTAAGAAAATCATGTTTATTAATGCTGCTTGTCAGTTAGGATGCTTTTGTCACACAGATCTTTTCAACCTGTATAATTTCCTTAAGACCCTTCCAATTTCTTCAATTTATAAATGTGAAAATATAAACATTTTCAGCCTCATGTTTGACCATGTGTCTTCTTATGCTAGCTTTTCACAGACGGAACGACCAACAAGCTGGTGGGCTGCTACGTGGACGAGAGCCCGGAGGACGTGGTGCTGGTGAGGGTGTACGGCAACAAGACGGAGCTGATTGTGGACCGCGACAACGAGCTGAAGAGCTTCCAGGTTCTCCACGCCAACGGCTGCGCTCCTCACCTCTACTGCACCTTCAACAACGGCATCTGCTACGAGTTCATGCAGGGAGACGCACTCGGCACGCAGGACGTCAGGGACCCTGTGCTGCTCAGGTGAGGCATCAAGAGTTGATGACGTATGTGGCTGAAGAACTTCTAGCTAAGATTTACACATTTGTGTAGGAGCTCTGTGTTTCAGCATCGGAGGATGCTGCTACGAGTTATTGCTCATACACAAGATACGCAAAAATAGTCTTAAAACAGGAGATTAGCCAACTGACATGTGAAGCAGGAATGCTTGACAGTTGCACAGGTGTTTTGAAGTCTCCAGTATTACCTGGAAGCCCCGCCCTCTTCCCCCATCTCATACTAGTATTCGACTTTCTCGCTTGAAAGATGAGGCCTCGCTTTCAGTCAAGGTACATGGAGAATTTTTGACTTCATTAATGTGAAATAAAATCTATCAGTGTATTATCTTTGATTTTAGACACGTTATAGGTGCTAACATTAGGCACGTATATGCAATAGCTAACATCAGTCAAATATGTTTGTTAAGGATGAAGAAATTTGGCCAAAAATGGTCCAAAATTGCATTTTTTTTGGCAAAAAAAAAAAAAAGAAAACACTGACATTTTGCAAAAATTTTTAATGGTAATAATAATTAGAAATTGAGCACAGAAGCGTTCAAACAGCACTCTCAAACCCGTCGCAGTAGAAACTGGAGTGTGTATATATATAGGGGGTTTTACAGGGGTTTTCCGATAACCACCAGACGCTTGGGGGTGAAAAGCTGCCGCTCATCTGTTGTAGGTAAGATGTAGACACTAGAAAAGTTTACATGGACACTTTCTTATTAATTGCTCAATCTTTTTCCAAGAATTGGAAGAAAGAAAGAATCAACTATAGCAGACGAGTGGCAGTTTTTCTCCCGGGTGCCTGGTGTTTACCTCAGACAAGTGCTTTGTGAAGGACTATTTTGAAATTGTGTGTCCAAGGCAAGTCTGCTGTAGTTGTCTTACAGACATTTGGTGTTAATCGAGGAGCTTCAGCAGTTCTACTGGATGGTGGGAAAATACAGTAATTACGTCTCTGTAGGGAATTCACGCTTATAACCTCATGAAACACGATAAGGTGTGAACTGGAGTGAAAATGTCAGGATGGTCGTGCAGACGTGTCTGTTCCAGCTCGTCGTCCTTCACTCCACTTTCAAACCAGCTGTATTCCTTCTACAGTGTTGCACTTCAAGGAATGTCCTTCCTTGGACATTTAGATGTAGATAGACTGCTGAGTCTTGACCTTGAGAAATTATACTCTGCTACTAGAATTATAAAGTGTCTGGTGAATTTTTTTTTTTTTTTTTTTTGGCTTTCCTGATTTCAGTCATGTTTTCTGCTCCACATAAATCTCCGCATTGCAGAATTGCTAATGCGCTAATGTTAAGAGGAGACTTTTCCAGATCCCCTAGATTAGCTAGATCAGGTGTTCCATTAGCATTGGAACTAAATGCAGGGCTATAGATTTAACAGCAGATTTGGGTACTTTGTTCCAGGTGAGATTGTGAAATTTTAAAAAGTTACCACATTACAACAAGGGCTGATGTAAGACAGTGTTTGTTTGGCAGGACAGTATTTAAAGATGGGTTAGTCGTGTGTGTGTGTGTGTGTATGTGTATATAATATGTATATACACTCACACATATATACATTATATATATGTAATGTATATATGTGTGTGTATATATGTATATATATACACACACACACACACACACGACTAATCCATCTTTAAATACTGTCCTACCAGTATTTCTGGTAGGACAGTATTTAATTACATTACAATTACATTACAAATTATTAGTGTAGTGCATGCATGCTTATTTCATCCATGATCTCCTTCCAAGATTGCATCGGATACTGTTCTGCTACTACAAAGGGGCTTGACCTTGTGGCAGTTTTCATGGTAAGGGCAAAGTCGACTACAAAAATAGAATGGTTAAAGCCAAATGGACAGAGAAGTACGCATTTATTCTCCCTGCGTCAAATTCAAAACAGATGTCTCATTTGTTCAGAGTCTATGGCACTAGACAGAAGTGGTTACCTGAAGCAGAACTACCAAACAAAACATAAGCACTTCAAATTGTCCTATTTGCAGGTGTGAATTAATAATTAAAGGTTAAGCATTAAAATCTGACTGTTATCTCCATTCACTCATGTTAGTTTCTTATCTAGACCTTCTTCAGCAAGAAATTTTTATGTAACTAGTCCTAAAGTATCTAACTAATAAATTTTGGTTCAATACCCCCAGTACAGGTCAACTCAGCTTTTCTTTTCTTTTTTTTTTTCTTTTATTTTTCAGCACAGCCTAGCCAATGTGATCTGATTGTTCTTTTTTCACTTAAATACTATACTGTACTATTCTATACTGTAATATACTATACTATACTAATACTGTATTAACACACTGGACCCAAAGACACTGGACTCAAAAAAAAAAAAAAAAAAAAAAAAAAAAAAAAAAAAAAAAAAAAAAAAAAAAAAAAAAAAAAAAAAAAAAAAAAAAAAAAAAAAAAAAAAAAAAAAAAAAAAAAAAAAAAAAAAAAAAAAAAAAAAAAAAAAAAAAAAAAAAAAAAAAACAGAAAATCACCAAAAGAAAATCAGATGTAGGATTTATTTTTTTTTAGTCATCAACAAGCATAAAATCTTTTGATGCCTTATAAATGTAAGATAGTAGAAAAAAGAAACAAATAAAGATAAAATCAAACTATGTGCTTTTCATATCTCCCGTTTGTGCTTTTCAACTCTCCTGTTTTTTTATACGGTGAAAAATGATGCCATTTCAATAAGTGCAACGACTGTCCTGTATCAATTTAACAATCAGAACAAACATTTAGTATATATCCGCTTCTAAGTGGTCTATCGACAGTAATCAGAAACCAGTTCCAAGCCACTTTCGACAGAAGTTATTCATGCCACATTGAGTGATGTTTTTTTATGTGACGTTGCTGGATGATTTAATCATGTGGCCGTGATCTGAGACATCAGGCTTTAATCTCAGCTTTATGTCTCTTGTCAGACTCATTGCTACAGAAATGGCCCGCATCCATGCCATCCACGCCCACAATGGCTGCATTCCCAAACCCAACCTGTGGATCAAGATGCGCAAGTACTTCTCCCTAGTGGCCACTGAGTTCACCGACCAAGCCTCCAACTCCAGGTAAGCCAAGCACCGATACAGAAATGCCCAAGATGGAGTGAGTCTGAAAAGCTGGCACAAGCAAATAATTTCAGAATTGATTGATAGGACATCTGCTATGTTCAGTGAATATTCATAAGAGTATTATTATGAAATCATTATGCTTGGGCCATGTAGCACAGGGTCTCATCGTAGGCATGAGACTGTTACGCTTACACACAGGAACGCAATCACTGAAAGACAGATATGCAACACCATTCCTGCTTTCTTACGTTTAAGTCCGTAATCATGTCCTGTCTCGTCCGAATAGCCAGCTGTTTCATTCAACCCAAACAATATTTATACGTTTATAGTTTGTCCCTTTGTGTAATTTGATTGGATAGCCAAATTTGGATAAATATGATTGGATAATGTATGCTTAATTATTTATTTCTTCAAAGTCAGTTTGAACTGAGATGACTGCCACTGATAAGCTGTGACAATCTACAGTCTGAGCTAGAAAGAAACCAGCCCCTGTTTTGTTTTTTTGTTTTTTCCGTGTTTTCTAACTTCTGCGCTCTTCCGCATACATGAGCTTACAGATGCCCACAGTGTCACTGTGATTGACGAAAGATAGAGAGCGAGTGTAAAACGCCATCCCTCCCATACAGAGAGGGCGGCCATTTTTGTTTCTTTGGCTCCCAGCCACAGATGGCTGTGGCATCTTCAGGATTCAATCTTGTGATCCTGATAAAACTTAAAAAAATAAATAAATAAAAAAATTCATTTTAAGCCATTTGTTAACATCAAAAAAGACCATGTTAATGCCAGAAATGATTTTTGTGTATTTTTTTGCTTGAAAGAGAGGAAGCGTGGACAGCGGTCATTGTCATTTATTTAGCTTCTTGTTCACAAAGTCTTAAAGCAGTTAGTTTCTGTCACATGACAAGTCATTTCTTGCATTATTGTATTATTTTTGAGTCTCACAAACGAGCTCTAGCTGCACAGTGCTCTTTGAATAAATGACCAGACGACAACAAAACACAGACCTAGCTTTATATGGTGTTAAAGTAATTAACACCATCTCAACAAAGAATTCACTTGTAGGTCTAATAATAACAAAAGATCAGGGATAAGCAGCCTGTGTTTTTCTTGTACGGCTGCATTTAGAGTTTTTATATACAATATTTTAATATATTAGTGCCTTTTTCACTGCTTTATGAAATGATGGTGCACTTTATTTTTCTTTGCACTCTGCAGCAGATCTGCTGTAGCTGAGCGAGCAGAATTATTGATGATATGAGCGTTATCAGAGTCAGCGTGCACCTGTAAGGCCATTATGTAAGGACGGTCAGTCATCACCAGCTGGTGAATTACAGAGACGCAGGCTCTCGCAGCCCTGCAGATGTTTACATTCCTCCGTTTATCAGGAACAGCGTGATGAATCATGTGTCACATGGCAGAAGCGGTTATCAGTCATTAGACCGTCTGCAAGGTCATCGAGAGCAGAGCAGTAATCGAAGGTTTTACATTTAATCCGTTTTATCGGCTTCGTTTCTGGAAATTCGGTATCGTTTCTAGATTCATTGCGGTTACAGTGTTACTGTTCAGCTCTCGCAACACAGCTTCTCTTCTGTTGCATTTAAACGAATGTTTAATGATACTTTTATTTAAAGTCTGCAGACATTAATGACTTATAATTTAAAAGGAGAAAAATAATAAATTCTACAAACAATATTAAATACTAATCAATAATAAATGTATTGTGACATAATTTATCACAATATTGATAACATCATATTGTATTAGGGACAAGAACCAATGAAAATAAACAATGGGCAGGGCTTAAGTACATAGTGTGAGGTCATGCACACTTTAAATAATAAGTCTAATAATAATTATATAATTTTAAACATTTAGTTCACAATTCTGACATAAAATTAGCTGCCGTGATTAGAGTTGCCAGTTTGTTTAAAAAAAAGAATCACGATACTAGCTATATCTCAGAAAAGTCTATTGCGACATAATTTTCACGTTATCCATATCATATCATCATATTGCCTGGCTTTAGTCTCCACATATTACACCATGTGAGTGACATTGCAGACCTGATTTATCGTCTCAGCCGTTTCCTACAGGCCCACTACCTGTGTTGACGAAGCAGGTCTCAGATTAGGGTCAAAGGGTGACTTGCAGCCGTGCCAATCCAATAGAGAGAGAAAGAGAGAGAGGGTCACTCGTGGTTGGTGTGTGTGTGTCTGTGTGTGTTTGCAGACGACTGCAGCTCCAGAATTAGTCTCTTAAGCCCATTACTCAAGGAGAGTGCTCCATGGCAATGGCTCGCTGATTGGTTTCAGCGCACCGGGTCGTTAAGTGCTGAGTGGCGGACATCACGGTGCAATCGGGGACATTCCCGCTGATTACCCTTTTTTAGAAAGTAGGCAGATTTATGGGTGTTCTCGAAATGGGCAGCTCGGAGCAGCTGACAAAGTGGCCAGAAAAAGTCCCTGAAAAGTACAGTTTTGAGTTTAGAACACTACTTTTTCAGCTATACGGGAATTCATGATGGTATAAATAAGTCAATAAATAATAAGGCTTATCTGAACTAGGTCACATGTTTGTAATACATGCCTGCAGTCACTCTGCCTTCATTTAATCGGAACAGAGTCATACTAGCATCATCAAAACAAAAACAAATTTACATTCTTCTTTTTTTTTAGGAGGCAAAAAACAACATTTCAGAACTTGTATTTAAATCTATACGAGTCTAGGAGCACCTTCTGAACATGGAGCAACAGGCTTCTGATGTTTATTGATGAGAAAAAAAATCATTTTAAGGTTTAACAATCAGAATAAAGCATAACAAGCAGAATAAAACTAATCCTCCGTGCCACAGTGACACATTTTTTCTGATTTAATTCAGCATTTTATTTATCAAGCAGCATTGATCATAAGCTGGTTCTCTCTTCAAGCATCTCGATAGTTCTGAAGTGTATGCTTGTTGAAGAGCATTCTGGGATGCCTGGAGAAATAAAAAAAAAAAAAAAGGCCAAACCGTTTATGTTTCTCTTCCGCAGAATCCGAGAGGAAGTTCCCAGTAAGGAAGTGCTGGAAGAGGAAATGACGTGGATGAAGGAACACCTGTCTCAGCTCGGCTCGCCTGTGGTGCTGTGCCACAACGACCTGCTCTGCAAGAACATCATACACAACGTGAAGGAAGGTGTGTGTAGGATGTGTTTAATCTTTGTTTAATAGCTAGGGAAATGATTTCCTCATTGTTGATCTTTTTTTATGTTACTGTAAATCATCTAAGATCATAAATCTATCATGTACAGTGTTGGTTTTAGTTTTCTCTTTAAAACATCCTAAACCTGAGCTGAGTGGGACAACAAGCCCATGACAGTGTGTTCTTAACATATGAAATATTATTATCCACCATAAATTAAAAAGTCTGATGAACTGCATGGTGTCCCAAAAGTCTCCGTGCATAGGGGACTGTGTACGCCAGCACCACGTCTGTTGTGCCTTCGTCAGTGGATGTTTGTGGACGTCCACTTCTCAGTTGGTCCGCAACACTTCCAGTCTGGCAACAGTGTGGTGTGTGATGTCCTTGCCATGTTTCCTGTTAAAGTCCATCACATCCTTCCTGATCCAGCCATGAGAATGATTTCAATACGTTCTTCTTTTGTCAAAGGCATTCTTAAAGGCGATCTGAAAAAAATATAATATAAACTAAGTATGAAAAATTTTGGAAAACATTTTGCTAAAAAGTGTTAATTTCCTCTTTATATGGAGACTTTTGGGACACCCTGTAGATCAGCACATTGGTTACTCTGTTTAACACGTTGTTATACCACAGCACTGTTGGATGCTGCATTCTGATTGGTCAAAAGGTGTTGAATAATTTTTTATAACAGCAGCTTGGACAGGAAAATCACAGGTTTATAGTAATGTGTTTGTTCTAATACGTTACCGTTTCAAAGCTCCATATAAACAGATTTTTTAAACAGCTTGTAATTGGTGATATGGTCAAGTTTTCTGTCAGGAGATGTTTATTTAGCATTTTAGATGGAGTCTCCAGTAACTTTAAGTTGTCTGCCATCTTCAGGTTAGAGGAGTTTACGCTTTGCGGTTTAACAGTAACATGGCAAGCTACACTTTTTGCCTTTTTAACTTCAAGAAAAAAAAGGATTGTTTATAGCTGCTGTAACATAAGTGATAACACAAATGAACTTGTTTCACAGAACTGTTGAATTGTTGGCAAATTTCTGTGATCTGAGGGGAATAACACACTTTGGGACATGCTGTTATTGGAACATAATCAACTCTGATGTAGTGGGCCACATCACACCAGCCGGTCGTTGATTATTTTCCTATAACAGCACACAGTTAATCAAGAAAAGCCTACTAAAATGGTGTCATAACATCTCTACATCGGTCCACACCCTCAATTAAAAATGTCAGCATCTATGAATATGCATGAGTATGCAAATTAGAAATCTTCATCTGTCTCGGATGGTCTAATATCATTAACTTTAGCTAACTTAGAAATTTAACTCACATTCCTGTATAGGAATTTTAAACTATCTCAATTATTTAACAGCAGGTAAGCCTGTTGAAATATAGCATAACAATCCTAACTGCTTTATTCATCATAGCTAGCGAGCTTAGCATGCAGTTTCTGTAACTAAAAGTTTCCAGGTATCTAAATCCTCGAATCCTCAAAGTGTGTTTAGCTGAGATTATTGAGTAAAATGGAGTGTGGCTGTGTTCATTTTCCATCTGTCTTGCTTTTACAGGTTATGTTCGCTTCATAGACTACGAGTACTCGAGCTACAACTACCAGGCATTTGACATTGGGAACCATTTCAACGAGTTTGCCGGTGAGTGAGTCACACAGAATGATGAATGCTGTGGCCTGGAGCGTTAAAGCTTTGAAGTCATGCGCCAAATATATCTGTGTGTGTGAGACAGGCATGAGTGAACTGGACTACGGCCTGTACCCGAGTCGGGAGCTGCAGCTGGATTGGCTGCACACCTACCTGAAGGCCTACAAGCACTTCACCAAGAAGGGAGAGGAAGTGAGCCAGTGCGAGCTCGAGACCCTCTATGTGCAGGTCAACAAGTTTTCACTGGTGAGTAAATCAGTAACGAGAGAATGAAGGGGAAAAAGAGAAACTTTCTCATAAAAAAGGGGGGGGGGGGGGTCACACTTGTGCTTTCAGCTGGAGGTGACTGATAGAGATGTGTGTGCTTGTGTGCTTGAGGCCCCACCCACATGTATGTGGATTTATTTTTGAAAATGTATATCTCCATCAACACAAAAATGCTCATGTGAGCACAGAGACAGTACGGCATAAACCAATAACGTCTCAAGAATAACATTATGAGCTGCGTAGTGAGCGACAGAAAAGGCAAAATGTTGAAAAACACCAACATAGCAGTGAAAAAACGACAAACACAAGGATTCATACACATGGACTGACGACGAGGTGGAACTACTGCTTAAGGTTTGTCAGGTCTTATCCGAAATGTAACGGACGATTTGGATCGATAGATGGATTTAAAAGGCAATGACTGAAATGAATCAACAAGTCAACAATCATAAATAGATTATTATCGATTATAATTGATTATAAATTATTTTTATTGAAAAAGGACAGACAACTGGTGTGGAAAAAAATAATACGGATTTTTGAACTGATGTGTAAATAGGTGATTTGGTGACTTGCTCATAACTCTGACTCTTAACTTTTAAAATAGTCCTTCTCTACATTACCATCATTCGTGAATTATGTGTATGCGTACCCCAGATTCTCAATAAAGAATCGAATCTTATCATATTGTATCACATTCAGTGTTATCGTGAAATATCAAATCGTTGCCTTAAGAATCGAAATTGTATCGTATCATGTGGAAGCCTGAGGTTTACACCCCTAGTAATAATAAAACAAATTGAAATTAAATTGCAAACACATTATCAAAGAAGAATTTACAGAGCATGTTTTCGAAAAAAAGATTCCTTTTCAGTGACCCAAAAAGAGTGTTTTTTCGGAAGGCGTAAAGATGTTTTTAAAAGTATTCGTGTAGATGAGGCCTGCGAGAGTGAAGTTTCCGTGATTAAGCTTTTGTTCCTCTCTTCTGACAGGCATCACATTTCTTCTGGGGCTTCTGGGCCCTCATCCAGGCCAAGTACTCCTCCATTGACTTCGACTTCCTCGGGTAAGCAGCTTTCCCAAAGCACTCTCATCTCATTAGCATTTAGGTTAGTAAAAAACAATCAGTGCACCAAAAACAGTTAGATCATCACAGATATAATCCCTTGCAAAAGGGATTTTAGAACTAATGTGGCTCGAGCTTGTACAGTAAATAGACGTGGGCTTGATTTTTTTTTTTTTTTTTTTTTTTTTTTTTTTTTTTTTTTTTTTTTTTTTTTTTTTTTTTTTTTTTTTTTTTTTTTTTTTTTTTTTTTTTTTTTTTTTTTTTTTTTTTTTTTTTTTTTTTTTTTTTTTTTAGGGATTCTTTGGTGTTTTTCAGCTCTGTCTCTATCCAGTGTATCTGCAGTGTATGAGCGATTACCATTAACAAGAAGTTTGATATGTTTATTATGGACTAAGAAAACACAGAAAAACTATTACTTCAAACTGACTTACAGAATTCTGTGAAGCATTTAAAATATGCGACTTAGGCTCGTGTGATATAACGATATAATCGTCTCTACACGATAGTACACTGCCACGATATTCAGTGACATTTACTTCGATTATATTATATTACCCAAGCTGTCAACCTTTACGCAAGTTGTCACTCAGAAATACTGTGAAAAAGCCGTCTTTTTCTCCACCAATAAAACAGCAGATGAGCCAGTCCACGTATGAATGTGGAATGATTTGCATAGGTGAAGAATTTTTTTTTTTACACCAAAGATTAATAGGCCAATAACAAATCTAATACATTACAAAAAATGTTAATGTTGATTATAATTAGAAAGTGATTAAATATGCTGTGCAAGCAGGTAATATTATTACACCCTCCCTGACACTTTTTAAACCTGAAATGGTGGAAAGGCTCATTTCCCTGTCTTAGGCTGTCGCTTCTGGACGATTACATAGTTTACTTTTTAGCAGTAAATCACAAGCAAGGCAAAATCAATATCACACAAACCAAATGTGATATATATATAACACAGACTTGAAACTATGGCTCAGACTTGGTATTAACCCTGGATCTATGTTTACACCTGGGATTTTCCAATGCTTTCTCTCTAACGTCTTCAGTGAACACTTATGAAGTGTTCACATCTCATTTCGTCAGATTTGCAAAAAGGCAACCCAATGTGACTTCAAACCCAAAAATACTAGCCCAATACCAAACAGATACTCAAACAAAATGTTTCAAAACAAACCCAAACAAATTTTGGCTAGGGTTTATAATTATATTGTTGGGTATTCTGATTGGTTAGTAGAAAATTTACTCGCACTTCCAACTGGCTGTGCTGCATTTTGTGTAACTATTTCACAGCTAATCATGTTTCATCACTGTTACACAGTTACTGAAGTGGTACGACTATTAGACTGTGGGCTAATTTTTAAGTTCAGGCTATTGTTTATCTATGCATTTTTATTTTAACCACAGTTTATATCTTGTGTTGTTGGATATCTTTGCTTATTATACATTTAGACTCATGTTACTGATTTTCGGTTTATGTGATAAGTATTTGCGGAAAGAACTGTGTTGTTTTTCCAAATGCAAGACTGGCTTCAGGTCATTTGCCTGATCACCACTATACATGTACATGTACTTTTCATGCATCGCCGCCTGCTGGCTATATTTTGAAGCACAGTTATAAGCAAAATTATGATTATGGTTATGAAATGCAAGTATATTTCTTTAAAGGTGGTTTCAAGAATGAGTAGTCAGGCACTCGTTCAGAAACACCAACAAATATTTCAAGTATGTTAAATGATGCTTGGGCCCCCACTTCTCGCAAAAAAAATCTCCTGTGTTAAAGATGGCTAGTGGAGGTATTGGGTAATGTTTTTCTGTTTTAAAAATACATTGCGTGTCAGTGCGGGGTGGAATGTGTGAATGAAAGCCTCACTAGAGTGCATAGCGGTTTTCTCCTCAGCTCCTCTGAATAAAAGGTGCCGAATGCCATTGCTTCTGTTAACAGAGGACGCTGGTATCTGTTTGCAGCGGAAACACAGAAACATGAGTCAACAGACAGCTCAGGCTCTGGCACATTACCCCCATCAACCCGTGGCAGGATTTCTGTTTCTCCTGGATCTAATGACTAATGGCTTCCAGTCTTAAACACACACTGTACACACAGCAAAACAAACGGGCTTGATCAAGGCCGGAGCTCAAAGTGTGTCCTTGTGTGATTATAACAACAATCTGCAGAAGGACATAGTTCAAGTGTAATATTGAGTTTAACAGGATTAGACACGATTTGAGGTGTACAACATGGTAAGAAGCTTTATACAAGATTGAAGAACTTTGTCATGTTTACAAGCTTTCTTAAACAATGAATTTCTTCTTTTGATCGTTTGCACAGATTCAGCAGTAGAGTTCCTAAATAAATAAATAAATAAATAAATAAAAATAATGATTAAAAAAAAAAAAAAAAAACCAACCTTAAAAAGTTGTCATTGGTCATTTAATATGCAAAATATTATGCACCATTGGAACAAAATGGTACAAAAACAGGAAATTGTTCAGACATTAACAGTGGTGGTTTAAAAAAATGCAGTAAAATAATCTTGGTCATTTATCGCTACAACGAGGGTCAGTTTACACCTTGAGGGTTTCTATGAATGCTGGAAAACAAGGAAACACCTTTTTTTTTGTATTTAAGATGTGTTATGATTTTTTTTTTAATTAAAATCAAAACAGAATTTATCAAGTCTAGAGGTGAGTCATATGGCAGCAATATGTATATCATGTTACTTCACTATAGGGAAATAATAGTAAATAAGTAGATAAATAAAAATCATAATATTTATTTTGCTGAGATTTTGCCACAGAGGTGCCTGCAAACATTATGGTAAAAACTATAAAAACTGAATCATTTTTATTCAGTATTTACAGAAAGATTAAAAGAACTGAACGAGAAACATTTTAACTTGCGGCTTATTAGCGTGAGTAATAATGGAGTTGCGAACTGAGTACACTCTCAAAACTATCATGATCCACATATCGTCTGCTTAGTGGCTGTAATGGCTGAGCTGCATGACTAGAAGGTTTAGCACATGCTGCTTAGGAGATGCTCTTTCACCATTTATTTGTCATTTTGCCATTTTCAGCTCTCTGTGAGCTTTGCCTTTTATGGAGTTTTGTGGGCGTGGCTAAATGTTAATCTGTGCCAAGAACGTGCTTGGTTATTTACAGCTGATTAGGAAAACCTGTGGAAATCTGTTTGGGTTGAATGTGGCCTATGAAAGATTTTACAGACATCTCCAGTTGATAAGTTGTCAGGTATATATGAGTCCTGGAATAATCTCCTAAAAAGAGTACTCCTGATCTTTTCTTCCCCCCCCTCCCAGATACGCCGTCCTGCGCTTCAATCAGTACTTCAAGACCAAGCCGACTGTCATGGCCCTGAAGATCCCGGAGTGAGAGGAGACAAGAAGCTGAGCTGACACTTTGACCGTGGGAGCGGAGGAACTTTTTTGGAAGGGGAGGGTTCTGGGGTACAGCAAGGGTGGGTACGAGGGCAGGTCGAGTCCCCGGGTCCCTCCACTCAATCACAACTCGGTCCACCTGTGTGTCTTTACTTCCACATTTCATCACGTCATAACGCACTTGTCTTTTTTGTTTTTTGTTTTGTTTTTTTTTGTTTGTTTGTTTTTTTGTTTTTTTTTGCACTTTATTTATTTCTGGTTCACTTTTATATTTATTATCGCATGCATTCACCCAAACCTCTTTTGCAGTGGGCTTTAACAGTGTGTCTCTGCAACTATGTAACTATTGCCTTTGCTTTCTTTTTTAAGAGAGAGAGAGAGAGAGAGAGAGAGAGAGAGAGAGAGAAAGTCTCAGATGCCCAAAAAAAAAAAAAAAAAAAAAAATCAGAAATTAGTTTTCAGACCTGAAGCAGCATATGTGGTAGTCTGCAAGCCTATGCTTGGTTAAGCATGACTTTTTTGACTTTTTTTTTTTTTGCTCCAGACATTCCTGAGAAGTTAAGGCCACCGGGGCCATTCGCCCTCCACTTTCTGGGGACCAGTTTTTTTCTGCCTTTTAAGCTTTTATGGTAACGAGTAACTCTGTTGAATTTTCCACTCAGCGCAGGTGATGGAAAAATCTCAGCCCTGGCCTCCGCCTCCTCCGTTTGCCCTCGCATTACCTGCTGAGGGACGTACCGGGTAACCAAAGTCCCAGACGCTTGCCTGGAAATTTTTTTCTAATGACTAAAAAAATTGTCAATCTGTTCAACCAATTCCTGAAAGGAAAAAGGTGCTGAAGGTTGTATAAGCACGTTGCATAATTTGATCCAGCAGATGTTAAGGCTTTGTGTGGCTCGAGTTCCTCAAGCATTAAATCCAGAGGCAGTAGATGTAGGTTTAGCCTTTACACTAATGATGTGCATATTATTAATGATCACAGCAGACGGGAAACAAATTAAAGGAAAAAACATTGGTTACAAGGTTATGATTATTTATTTTGCTGGCATCTTTCGGTTCCACTCGTGAGGCGTCACTGCAGAGTTATTGTGAGTGATCGTCTTTAGCCTATGATGAGGATGAAAATGACGTAACTCGTATGCTATGGCCTTCACACTCACCATATCGCGACACAATCGGACCGTACTCTCCACCACCATCATCAAAACACCAACTGAGGGAATGTCTTTTGTTGTGCATCGGCCCAAAACACCTTACTAAAACACTTCCTGTAGTTTGTCTCCTGTCTGGAACCAGTTAAAGGAGTGGAAAAAAAGGTATATTGTTAATAGTGTCCTTGTGTCCTTAATTGTGTCCTTATTTTAACTTATTTTGAGTTGTCTAGTTTTTAAAACACATCTTGTTATTCTGACTTAATATTTAACACTAACACTAATTTATTGTATACTAGCTTACAGTTCTTATTCCATAAACTGTATCCCAGATAATCAGTAAGCCAGACGTTGCTTTAGTGGAATTCATTTTAACACGTTCATATGTCTAATGACTGTTAATTCACTTAAATGCATTCAGGTACGGTACGTCAAAATCAAACAGTCAAAATGAGTGCAATGATATGACCATTCCGTCAGTTTTAAGTGTTCGAGCAGTCAAAATAATACAAAGACAAAGACAAAATAACACCATATATTGAATTAACAAGATATTAAGTCAAAATAATGAGATCTTCAGTCAAAATAACTACATATCTTAAAGTCAAAATGAGAGGTTACATCAAAATAATGACATACCTTCAAATAGAGTTAATCTTGTTATTTTGACTTAACTTATTTCAAGATGTTATTTTCATGTAATATCTTGTTATTTTGACTTAATAAGCTGATGTAACAAGATATTACGATTGCGTAGAAATTATATCTTGCAGTAACGAGTTATTAAGTTGAAATAATGACATAGCTCATTAGTTGCACTTAATAACTCATTTCATGATATTAACTTGAAATAATGACAAGTTATTTTCAAGATAGTTTGTGATTTCGACTTAAGATCTCTTTATTTCTACTCGTTATTTAAAGATATTAATTCGAATTAATGAGATATTACATCAAAATAAGGAAACATCTTGATCTTACTTAGGTCGAAAGAAAGTAATAGCTTAAAACATCGGCTTAAGTCAAAATAACAAAATATTACATCAAAATAACATCTTGAAATAACAAGATATCAAGTCAAAATAGTGACTTATCTTGAAATAACAAAGTATTAAGTTGTAATAATGACATAACGTCTCATAATTTCAATTTAATAGCTAATTTCAAGATATGTTTTTATTTGAACTTAATAATTTCAGGATGTTATTTTGATTTAAGATCTTATTTCAACTTAACTTATTTCAAGATATGTACTTTTTTATACTTAAAATATCATTATTTTGATGTAATAACTTGTAATTTTAAGATTTTAAGGCGAAGTAACGGCATAGTAAGTCAAAACAATGACACAGCACTTTTTTTTTCGCAGCTTGTGCTTCAGGGCTTCTGCAGAAATGCATTACTCTAATTTAAGCTCGTGTCATTTCATTTTCACCTTTGCATCTCTTTGCTTTAGACACATTCTCTAACTCGAGGCTCTTCCTAACCAAAGTGTGAATCCAGGTCCTATTTTAAACCAGGTGCCATTTTCACAGCAACATGAAAGCAGATTGATTTTGGAGGTCGATGAGCTCGAGCTAGCCGTGTGTTTTCCTGCGTTCCCGCTGCTCAGGTGCCCTGTCGTGTGTTAATGGTTGATGACGCTGGTTAATAATGAAAAAGCCGAACCTGCAGGCAATAACTGGAGCCAAGAGGCACTTCAGCAACACCATGAATAATTTTGTAGCCACTGAGTCACTAATGATCCTAAACGATCTGACGGCTGAGTTTATCCCGGCTTTGACTTCTCCTTTCTTGTCTTTCGTCTCTTATTTATTCCATTTTTAAATGTTTGAAAGCTTTATAGGATTTGTTTTTAGGGTTTTTTTTTTTTTGAGACATGGTTATGAGTGCTGCTACCTGTCAGTCTTTGAATTTCTTTTTTCTGCACTCTCAGAAATAAAGGTACTAAACTGTCTTTGTCCTTGTTGCTGAACTACAATTTAGTGTGTCTTTTACAATTAATCAGCTTTTAGAGTAAAACATTAAATGTACCTCACTGGTCCTAAAGGTCCCATTTTACACCTTCAGTTATTTTTAAAGGTGAAAGACAGATACTATAGATAAAATGATGTACCCTTGATGGTACCAAGTCAGCGACAAGTAAAAGTACCTTTGGTACCTTTTATTTCTGAGAGTGTTGTTCAGTGGTGTAATGAAATGCACTAATGTTCACTGTAGGTGTATATATGTGAATGTTCCTCATTAAGGTTGTCCTAGAAAGAAAATATTCTAGCATTGAAAAAAACAAACAAACTGGAATGGATGCTTGCAGTTATTCTGGAATAAAGGTACCAAACTACTTTTCCTTGGCGCAGACGTTGTACTATCAGAGACATCTTTTGTACCTTTAAGGTATGTAACTAGACCTTAAGGAGCACTTAGGTGCCTTTAAAGCTTTAAAAGGTCCACCCACTAAATGGTACCAGCCAAGCAACAAGGAGAAGTACCATTTGGTACTGAGATTTCTGAGAGTGATGAAAGAAAGCCAGTGCTTCAGATTTGTAACTTCTTAGGCAGAGCTTTTGTGGTATTTCTGTAACATAAGGAGATTTCATCTGTTACTCTTGGAGTAAAAAATACACACAAACACACAAACACTAAAAATGTACAAAGAAGCTGAACATGCGAAGGCCCATGTTTTTAAAATATGCACATGAAGTAACACTAATGTTAAAAATCATTAATGTAACTCATTGCATCTCTCAAGGTTGTTTAGAATTTAAAAAAAAAAATTTCCATTACAGTTATTTTCTCGGCT
>CM040473.1:18685290-18715605 GCA_022758105.1 Pangasianodon gigas | reverse complement strand
TGGACTGGACTGGAATTGGACTGGACTGGAATTGGACTGGACTGGAATTGGACATGACTGGAATTGGACTGGACTGGTTCCTGATGTTTCTCTCTGATATGGTCACTGTTAACCAGGAGTTGCGGCGTACGCACGCATCACCACCAGAGAGCGCTGTAGGTTTGAGATGAAGAGCACAGGTGACATTGAAGGAAATGTAAATACTGTGAAATATTGTGAAAAAGACGATACTGTACTGTAAAATGACCCTTTCGACTTCGGCTCGAGCGCTGAAGAGAGTAATTTAACATTTTGTTCTTAAAGATTTCCATTAAAAATATGCTGTCTGAATTAAACTGTCATTTAATCATTTCACATATAGAATTAGGTGTTGAATTAGTATTAATAAATACCACTAAGCTGATGTACAGTGATATTAGAATAATATCTGTATCAGCGGGTAGCATTAAACCATAGATTTGTCCAATAATTCAAATATTTGGTGATTTATTCTTGTATTATGAAACCACAGAATGATTTAAACTGTATTATTTTACTACACATGGTAATTTAAATAAAAATATCACCACAAAATTTAATATATATTTATTTATTATAAAGTATTATTAGATTTTTTAATTTACATTTTTGTTTGAAATTATCTATTAAAGTTAATTATTAAATTAGCATATTATTAATTACGGTTTAATTACTGTTCTGGTTTTCCCATTTCAGGTAAGTTACTCATCCAGATTCATTTGAATGTTTTGATGCTTGGTCTTCAAAACTAAGAATTTTATACATAAATATCCATAATGCTAATTCAAGTCGATCTCATCACAATTTCTACATTATAGAAATGTGTATCAGCATTAATATGTGTAGCACATGTGTGATAGCAGTGTGTACTTATATGTAGCCAGAATTCCCATATTCAGGACTTTTTGGGGAGATGATAGTGAATAATTCACCTTTTTTCATCCGCTTTAGATCCATGTGTGTTACTGATGCCTTAATTTCTACACCATTTAAGAAATTGGAAATCGAACATCACGGTAAGATGTGTTGAAGACTTTTAAAAGGAAAAATCCAGAATTAGAATACAATAGATTTGAGTTTATCTGACTGATTGTCTTCCTACGAGAGCACTATAGAATTCTCACCTCTGATTGGTCAGAAAGAGATGTTTAATGTTTATGGAAGGAGTCTCCATTTTAAGCGCTTTGTAACAGTCCAAGTTTAAGTTTTCCACAAAGGGGAAAGTATTTTTACACTTTGCGGTTTCTCTGTATAAAAATACTTTTTGTCTTATTAATATCAAAAGAGGGGGAAAAAGAGGCCATTGAAGGAACGATTATTTATAGCTGCTATAACATAAGCGATAACAGGAACTAACTTGTCTCATGGACGTTCCACAAGTTTAAAAGTAACTATAACTGGATAAAAAGTATGACATATTCTTTTGTTGGTGTAAATTGCTGTGGTAGGTATAAGAGGAATAAAACATGCTGTTATTGGAAAATAATCAACTTTGGTAACAGTAACTCCACTTCATCACACCACCTCGTCGTTGATTATTTTCCTATAATGGCACAACACACTGGTTTATTCCTTACCTCTAATACATTAGTATGTTTGTTTGCTGAACGTTTGCAATCAGTCGCTAGATTATTTTATTTTTATTTTCTTTAAATGGTCACGCCGTCATTTTAACTCAACATCCGCTTAAAAATATATCAATAATTTAACCCTACATGGTTCGTTATCATTCCTGGTTTCATATGAAGGAGAAAAGCGTTGCATGGTGATTCATGTAAAGTGTCGGATAGGTGTGTGTTCCTTTAATTGGGTTTCATCCTTGAACTTTTGCCCGTCTCCTCTGCCTCATGACCCGCATTCACTCCCCGTGGCTAGGAAAGTGAGCACGGGAAGTCTACTATTGAGGATATCCTGAATCAAACACACACACACACACACACACACACACACACAGCCTTGAATTTTCAAGGCAAAGTCAGAGTCACTCTTACATTTTGCTTTTTCCCTTATAGCGTGAGATCACAGCATTGATCTAACATCAGTGTAAATTTTCAGTATTGAAAGAAATTATATAAGATAAGAAAAGATGAAGTGCATTTAAACCACTTTTAAACCACATGCTGTTGAGTGCTTGATGCTGATTGGTCTGAAGTTTTTTTTGTTGTTGTTTTTGTTTTTTTGTATAATTTTCTATAGTAACAACTTGCACAGGGACTTGTATGGCGGAGTCTCCATTTATGGAAGGAGTCTCCAGTGTTAGAGCTTTCTAACAGTCAGAGGTAAAGCTGTAACATCACATTTTTCTAGAAGTTTCTTACAGAAAATGAAAGGCAGGGTAGGAAAGGACTGTTTGCAGCTGCTAT
Source organism: Pangasianodon gigas (assembly GCA_022758105.1). NCBI lineage: Eukaryota > Metazoa > Chordata > Actinopteri > Siluriformes > Pangasiidae > Pangasianodon > Pangasianodon gigas. Next base: position 18,713,224 of record CM040473.1, on the reverse strand, counting down.
AACGTAAGTGAAAACAGAACTTGCTTGTTTTGTGGACGTTCCACAACATTAAATGTAACTATAAATGGATCAAAAGAATGATGTCAGGTTTGACGCATTTGCTGCGATATAAATGAATCACTTCAGGATGTGTTATTATTGGACAGTAATCATCTTCAATGTCGTAACAGTAATTCTGCATCATCACAACACACGCTGATTAATTTCCTATAACAGCATGCCCCCACTTTAGCTGCACTTTTCTCATGATTTTGACATTTAAAAGTTTCTGATTCCATCGAAGCATTGCCAAATTTGTAAATCTATTCAACATACATTTTAAAGAAAACCAAAGAATCAAATATAACTGCAAAAGGAACACAAATATTTTATTAAAACCTCAAAACAAACCAAAACATACAGGGAAAATGTACACCTTTAACTTATACACTTTTATAAACAAAATAAAGTCTATAATCTATATTTACAACAGCTGGTTTTTTCAACAGTAGACCAAATCATAACTTTTTTTCCCCTAAAATCTGATTTTACAGGTAAGATACAAACTGTATCCTCTCCTATTTTAAATTATGTACACAATTCCAGCATGTTTGTTTTATATGCCAGCTAATGATAGACCATTCTTTCATTCCTCAGCTTCTCTAGTTACCGATTTTTTTTTTATTTCTCAATCTCATTCCAGCTAAAAAAAATAATAATAATAAGCGTTAAAATGGCGGTTACAACTTTCGTATAGCTGGCATGGTCATGAGCTGTGAGGTGGAATGATCATTCAATAAATCAAATAGTTAGAAACGTAAACGCAAACCCACGCTATATACACAAACTGAACAAAATGATGGGGACAAAGCGAGGCCAGATGGATTACTGCTCACGTATTCCTTTATAAACGTTACTGATACTTCTCAAACTTATATGTTCTTATATATAGGTGCTATTTTTTTTTTAATACAAAAGTGCATTTTACATGCCTGTGTGCCTCACACACTGTAGGACTCAATAAGCATTTGAGGTCAATACCACTCCTAAACAGCAGAGGGGGCAATCTACTGTACAGTCTCAGAAATAAAGGTACCAAACTGCACTGCTTGTTGTTGCTAGAGTGGTACTATCAACATCTTTTGCACCTTCAGTATGTATCTTTCACCTTTCAAAATAATTTCAGGTACATAACTTGACCATGCACCTTCCCAGATAAAAGATACACACTAAAGGCACAAATGATGCCAAATGGTACCATGCCAGCGACGAGGAAAATACACTTTGGTACCTTTTATTTCAGAGAGTGTACACACAAGATTTAGGGTAGAACTCTTACAGCTTTTCCTACAGAAGTTCCTGAAGCATACTTTCAGTAAAACTGGGCTGAATTAAAAAAAAAAAAAAAAAAAAATCCCTTTCCCTTCACAGATAAGCATCTGTAGCTGTTTATCTTTCAGCACTCCAGGCGTGGAAAGTACCGCATTCGGCTGTGAACAGGAACTCGAACTTAAGGCAGGGGAAGCGTTTGCAAAGACTAGGTGACGTTAACAATGGTAATAACAGCAAACAACATTTTAAACAGTTTAAAGCGTCTTCAACTCCGAGACAGTATTCTTACATCACTGTTTCAGTAGGATTAAACACGGATTATACATTAAAAGTAATAATTTGCTTTGTTTGCAGTTGATTTAAGGTTAATATATATTTTAGAACGAGACTGTTGGAACAGTTAAAATGTAGGTTAGCTAAAAGTTTACATAAACTTATTAAAGGATTCCAGCTTTCACTACCGAAAAAAAAAAATCCAGCTCGGTGTGAGCAGCTAAAAATAAAAGCTTGAACACAGGCTGAGCCGGTGAAACTGGTAGCCCATCTCTTTGGCAGCTCGTTAGTTATTTTCCAGCTTCCTTATTACGTGATTACATTGATTAATTCAACATCTGAGGTAAGGCAATTTTCTAAATGCCTCACTGTTGCGTTATTTGCTTAAAATAACTTGTCGGTGATGTACGATTGGTAGCCGTAATTCAGAAACTGGTTCTGTTCTACCAGTTCGACCTGTGTCTTGGCAGCTTGTAACATAATTTAGCGTATGTTTCAGCACCTTTGTATCAGCTACTATAGTGACATTACAGGCATGTTAGAGATGTTTAATATCAGTATTATTGAACACAAAAAATGAATTACAATTCAATTACGCTCTATATCAAGGGTCTCAGACAGATTTTAGGTAACGGGCCACGTTACATTTAGTCCAACGTCATGTGGGCTGGACCAAAATAAAAAACAATTTAGTAAGCCAATAACACACAAATCTGCATTTATCTGAAAGGTATAAAAATAATTTAAAAAAAAAAAGTAAAAGTGGTGATTGCATAAGTATTCACCATTTTCATTGCTGTGAAACTCCTAAATCTGGTTCTTTAGCATCAATTTTTTTTTTTACCTTGCAGTTGAAGAATTACATCATTAGCACGTTTTGTCACTAGCTGAGTTTAGAGGCACGAGTTTATTGCTCTGTTTTTGCCCCTAGTGGATTTTTTCGAATTGTTCAATTCAATTATGGTCCACAAGATGATTTTAATTTAGAAAACAGATTCTAAATACATTTGCTGGGCCAGATTAGAACCTTTATCGGGCTGAATCAGGCCCACGGGCCGTAGGTTTGACACCCCTGTTCCTCATTCGTTACAGAAATTGATGGGCCAAAAAGGAAAGTTATGGTCATTTGGTCTCCAAGATTTTAGCCTTGTAGCTCCAGTGCAAAACTGAACCAAACATGTCCTAGCTGATCGGCCACGTTTGAGGTAAATTCTGCATGTTTAATTTGATTAAAAAAAAAAAAAAAAAAAAGTAAATTAATTGATTGAGTTCAGCTTGAATTAAAGGAATCGTTTGTCCAATAATGAAACGTTTTCTTTAGATTTGCACCCAAAAAGAGCATTTTTGCATACGTTTCCATTAATGTTAGCTCCATTCGTCTGGTAGCCCTAGTGCAAAACTAAGTTGTAAGCTTTACACATTGACTGAATACATTTTGGGGTAAATAGTATGCATTTAATTTAAGCCTGATTTCCCAGTGTTCATCTGCTGCACATACGCTCATTTCTTCCTCTGATCTGCATTTTAAAGCCCTTTTCACTGAAGGAAAGTGCAGCACGCTGACCAACAGCAGCACTGAAGGACTGTCAAATGCATTTATTATTATTATTATTTTAAATAACTAGCATTTTTTTAATAAGCCGTCCCTCAACATTGTCATCACCGCTGGCGTAAAGTAGTCTAGGAAAAGCAAAGATTCACTCCTCGGTGAACTGTGAGCCCTCAACACCTGAAAGCACCTTGCCCCAGAAACCCAAACATTTCACCTCACAGCACCCTGTTCTCTCATCCCACCCCCCTGTCAGTCAGTGAGAACCACCAGCTCGCCCTCACTGCGCTCTCCTCCGTCACTCTCTTCTCCCTCGCTGTACGGCGCTTTGGAACGGGGCCCGTCCGCTTCCTCTGGGCCACGTGGGGCTTGGGGTGGCTCGAGGGAACGAGGGAGGTAGTGCTCCAGAAGGGAAGGGTGCAGAGGCAGCGTCATGGACATGGTTTTGGTGGAGTACGGAGCCTCACCCGTGGAGTAGTGCAGCTGCTGATCTGACTGACTACGAGGTAAATAAGAGAATATCAGATCGATGCTTTTGGAAACATGACAAGCTCCAGGCAAGTGCTTTAACAGATCAATATAAAAAAATACTGATATCAAGAAGCCAAAATTCACATAAGCAAGAAATCAGTGACAATATCTTCATAGCAGTCAGGCCCTAATTCATTCATTCATTCTTTTATAATCTGATATTTTCAAGCCTTTCTTGGTAATAAGCTGCATTTTTTGTTTTATTAACTTCAAGAAAGAGAAAAATGTAGAGACTGATGATTAACTTCTGAAAATTAAACAAATATAAGCAAATAAAAATGTACAAATGTACAAACATTATTTAGTAGGTAATTGCAACTGTTGGCAAATTGCTGTGGTATAAGAGGAATAACACACTTCAGGATATGCTGTTATATGAAAACAATCATCACCACACCACACCCCGGTTGTTTATTTTGCTATTACTTATTTAAAAAGGAAGGTGTGGTAACAAGCTAATGCTGCTCCTAAAAAAACAAGACGAGCAGCTAGTAATCAAGGACATCTGATTAACTTTGGTCACCTTGATTTGCTCACCTGGATGGGTACGAAGCGCGCTGCTCCTGCCTGCGGCTCTTCATCATGGCTTTGTACTCGCCCACGCGCAGCCGCCTGCCCTCCACAATGCACGTGCGCTTCGGCCGGGGCTTGTACTTGTAGTCAGGGTAGCGCTCCAGGTGCTGTCTGCTCAGCCGGGCCTGCTCCTCATAGTACGGCTGCTTCTCCTGGTTGGACATGGACTTCCAGCGTGAGCCTACAGGGGGCGACACAGAGGTGCAAAAGAGGCTTAGCTCAATATACTATACCACTATATACTTGGATTTGATGTTTTTGCTATTTAAAAATTAAATTAAACCTCACTATCATCCAGCAAACAATCCTATATCTAATTATAAAGCTTCTACATGGTTCTCTTGACATTAAGTAAACATGCAAGTCATTTTTCTCTGGTTCTGTCTGTCTCTAAACCACCTTCTGCCTCAGTAGGACACTGTATTTATCTGCTCGGACTCATTTTTTTAAGTAAGTTTGATGATTTTACTATCAAACACATCAGAATTGCACATCTGTTCCATTTCTCAAGACAGAGATAGTCATAAAAGCCACATTTTTTTGGCCTCATCAACAAGGTTAATGTTGAAGTTCCTTCTCATTTTATTTTTGTATTCCTATTTCAGTTGCTCTTAGAGGTTAGGAAGTACTGCGGCCTATTTAAATGTGTTTCAGGAACATTTCTAGTTCATTTGTGTATAAATACATGTCAATGTGTATTACACAATCAAATATTTACTTTACTAATCAAAGAGTCAACTCGTTCATAAACCACACATCTTTTAAACGCCAAGTAGGTGCCAATTGTAAGACAGTTGATAAATTGGCTATTAGTATTATTTTCCAATAATTTATAAAATAATGTTAATTATATATTTACATGATGAAAATATCAGGCCACATTATAACCTTTAACCTTTAGCTATTTTTCCAACAACGTAGTTTTCCTGTCACATTAGCTTTGTCAGCTTTCTAGTATTAGTATTATAATGAGTGAAGTAATTAAAGTGTGCTGTAAGAAAATAGAACAATTCAGTCCATTGTGTTCATCAGAAATCAACAGAATCATACAAACACACTCTGTGAAACAGGTTTGCTAACATTAGCACGGTTATGCATGGATGCAATGGGTTTGGCTACTGCAGTATGAAAAACGCATTCTGATTAAAAAAAAAAACATGTAAACCTTTTCTTTATTTTTAATACCTACATTCTTCTGATACTTAACCACAGACAAATAAAATAGAAATATTTTATTTTTTAAAACCATGCAGCTTTACGCAATATTATACTCTGTAAATACGGGTTTAATTTCAGGCACATCACATCCATGTTTATCTAAGAAATATATATACAATAAAAAATGAATATTTTATAAATTGATGCTTTTTGTATTAAGTCCCCTTTATTATTATTATTATGTTTATTATTATTATTATTATTTATTTTGGTACTATAAATCATCAAGATCCACTTATTTAACAACTATTTATCGCTCCCAAAATGTAACCTACACCTCTCTGTTTCCAAACCATCAAACGTGTGTTTCTAGCTACGCGTAATATAAGCAGTCGTTTAGGTCCTCCGAGCCACTAGGGGGCGCTGCAAGAATGCAAGCTGCATTCCCGGCGTTCCCGGGATAAGGCTCCGGATCCACCACATCCCTGAACAGGATAAAGCGCTTACTGAAGATGAATGAATGAGTGCGATGAGCGGCACTGAGCCCATGGTTGTTACCATGGTTCCATGTTTCAGGTTTTCACAGACGGCCCCCTTGTGGTCTGGAGGTAGGTTTTTGCCTCTTTCTAAGTTTTCAAAATTCACACTGAGAACATGTAGCATAATAATCTCAATAATGCTAAGCGTGTAAGCTCTAAAAGGCAACAGGAGTTCAAATGCCGTATCCATTACACTGAAACTGTGTTAATATACACATGCCACTTAGCTTGTCTGGCTGCTTTTGAGTAATAGCTAATAGTGCAAAGTTTAAGCACGCTAAACTGGCAGCTGTAGCAGAGGTTCACCTGTTTAACATTCTTTTGTATTTTTGTGTAAGCACAAAAAAAAAGAAGCCCATACTAGCCCAGAAGAATGTAAAGGAGAGTGTGCAGACACAAAGACATGTGAAAAAATGCAGACTGAAGATGACCGCAGTAACAATAGGTGAGTAAACAGTTCAAATGAATCCAATCAGGGTCACAGGCACTGAGTGACTCGGGCAGGCAGGAGGAGATGGAGGGGTGGGGGGATGTCGTGAGTTTTTCAGTCTCTGCACAATGGAAAGGAATGTCAGTGTTTTGTCAGAGGAAGAGCGGTAGGAAGGCAGCTGGAGGAGGAGGGGGGGTGGCTCTGGGTGGTGTTTTCCTGTCGGCCAGGGGAGCCAGGTGGCAGTTCATGCCCCAACCAGTGCCGCCTACCAACTTTCTCCGTCAACCAAAAAGCCCCCACCCCCCTTCATTCTCCAGCTCGTCAAAGCCAGGGGCGGCGGTAGATGAGACGACCGAAGACTCGGTAAGCAACACCTGGTCTGTTTGAGGAAACCACCAGGCAACAATGAGGGCTGAGTGTTATGAGGACAAAGACGGTGAGAGAATGTAAGGTGGAGAACAAGGGATAATTACGAAGAATGTGCTGAGAAAAAAAAGCAGGTGCAGATTGAGTGAGCCTCCCTGGGGTTAACATTGTACAAACACAAAAAGGCAAAAGGTGACTGAGCAGTCAGTGGAGGGTTTTTTTTTTCCTCACCCAGGATCTTGCTGATGCTTGAGTTATGCATATCAGGAAAGGCTTGTAGGATGCGCCGGCGTTCGTCCTTCGCCCACACCATGAAGGCGTTCATGGGTCTCTTGATGTGTCCAGAAGAGGAGCTCCGGCTGTCGGTGTAGCCTCCCACTCCAGAGACGATCTGTCCTAAAGAACACCATGTGACAAAAATATAAGGCGCTTTCTTTTGTTTTTTAATGGCACCTTTTAAGAACACAAAGATCCAGGGCAATCCTTTAATTATCACTCTTACGTCTGTTATAAATTCCAAAGCAAATAATGGCTGCCTGCAGTGATTTAATTAGAGCAAAATATGCAAATTACCACATGTGCTCCAGGCATGACCTTACAATGCACACAAATACAACACAGCTACAAACTATAAGGAAGTTCTTGTGTTAAAATGGTACGGTGTGGTTTACAATCCAAGACACTAATTATAAAGGGACAGTAGCAGTACCTTCAGAGTCACTGCTGAGATGCTCGTCATTCGTCCGTATGGACTGTCCGTCCTCCGCACGGTCGGCATGGAGTATGCGGTCAGCTCGGGACGCTTCCTTATAATCGTTCTGTGCACAATGCAAGCAAAACAGTGCGTTGGTCCACTAGTACAATAATGTTGACACAATCCAGTGACACATAGCACACAAACAAAGTATGAAGGAATTTACACAAATAATAAATCTCTAAATAATCGACCTGCTTTTCCATATTTGACTAAACATACACTCATCCTTATGGTGAAAAACCAGTCACTATAATAATGTGTGAATGGTGACAGGCAGTCAAAACAGGTTCAAGAGGAATGCTTAACAACATGTATTCATGACATATAAAGGGCAAATTATCATACCTTCCTGCAGTTAAAGTTGAAAATACTGGAGAACAAAAGTGACTTGTTGACAGGTATTTGCCAACACTTCAGAAGTCGCTGCCACACCAAGAAAAATAAACTCTGAACAAGAATGGGACGAAACCATTTGAGGAACAGCTGTTCCCAAAAATGCTGCACCCGTTCAAGTGACCTGTTGTAAATCTATACGTGACCCTGAACGCAGTCTCAGATGTCTCGGAGTTTCACTGTGAGCGGCGGTGACAAACGGCAAGCTCCAGGTGCCACCAACTAGCCTCGTAGGAGAGCTGAAGTGAAGCATGTGTGTGTGTGTGTGTGTGTGTGTGTGTGTGTGTGTGTGTGTGAGACAATGCTCAGTGCTCGCTGCTTTAAGACGCTGACTCACCAGCCTTGTGCTGCCGTCCCTCTCTCGGCCCGCTGGACCTTGGCCTCCTCGCAACAGCTGCTGGGCTTCATGGATGGTTTGGCTCACAATATCCCCCTCTCCCAAGAAGCCTAGGGAAGGAGACAAGAGAAAGACAGAGAGATTTACACATCAGATCAGAACAGATCATTTATCCTCTCCCCTTCTTCTGTCTAACACCTAAGGAACTTGGCTCTCTTCCAAGTGCATGGTCTTTAAAAAAAAAAAAAAAAGAAAGAAAGAAATGAGGCCACATTTCAAACGCCTAAGCCACAGGGTACACCCAAGGGGACTAACGCATTTTCTTGTTTAGATCAGGGAGCCTTTGGAGGTGATGACAGTCTCCAACAATGTCTCAATTACAGAAGAAGCAGAATAGTGAAGAGACGAGTTAGTCTTCTATAGACTCAAGGAAACTCCCGCGAGTACGTATCATTATAAACAATTAAAAATAATTAACATATAATAACACATTGTTTAATATGGTATTTTGTTTCAAAGGCCAAGAAACCTGCCATCAACCTCCCCACATTAAAAATCCCATGAACATGAATATGCAATTTCATGTATTCACAATGAGTCTTGACTTATGTGAAAACTGTAATGAATTTCCTGCTTACAAATTTGCACTATTTGTCCATGTAGTACACAGTTATAGAAGGGAATTATTTATAATCACACTATCTGTTAGCACCCAGATGAGGACGGGTTCCCTTTTGAGTCTGGTTCCTCTCAAGGTTTCTTCGTCATATCGTCTCAGGGAGTTTTTCCCTCACCACCGTCGCCTCTGGCTTGCTCATTAGGGATAAATTCATACATTTAAAATTTAGATCCTGAATGTATTTATTTCTGTAAAGCTGCTTTGTGACAGTGTCCATTGTTAAAATCACTATACAAATAAAATCGAACTGAACTGAATTTGCATTGCAAAATGTTCAGAAATGTCTATCACAGCAGCCAAACTTGTCAAAATATAGACTAATCTTTCTATAATGAGCACAATCTGTTCATCATAAATGTCAGCCATGTCAGCTGGCTAAAAGGTTGTGGGTTCCACGTTTTCCTCCTTTAATAATTAGCATCCGAAGCGGTAAGCTTATTTAGTGACACCTTGAAGTGAGCTCATACACAAGGCTCCTAAAATCAGGTTTAAACTGTGAAAGTCTTGACGCCGTGTTAACAATCCTGACCCAAACACTGATCTTCATATTAATAAAAATAAGCCACACAAATAAATTGTGCTTAGTCACAGATGAAACGGGATAACTTACAAAAGAAGTAAAAAAAAAAAAAAACTGAAGCAGAAAGTCAACACAAAAAATGAGCAACTCAAACTGTTTTTTAGATCAACACAGCTCGTAATGCAATCAATGGCTAAATCGATTCCAGCAACAGTGAGGAGCATAAGGGCAAATGTACTGATTGTGTTTTACTGACTACTGATAAGCTGTATAGCACTTTATCAGTGATAGTGAGTGTGGGAGACACTTTGGTTTGCTGTTTTTATGGGGGAAGGATGATAAGAAAATGTAAAATAGGCATTTGGCAGAAAACCATGAGAACTTTTGCAAAAAAAAAAAAAAAAAAAAAAAAAGCCCCTCAGGACTAAATGCAGGCATAACTATACTAGTATTTACATATTTTATATACACCAAGTTGCTGGATTATTAGGTATACCTACAGTATAGACATACTTTGTAGTATTAAAGTTACTGTACTTACTGATTGTAGTCCAGCTGTTGCTGTTGATGTACATTACTCTTATTCATTAATGGCCTCATTTCATTCAACCATTTCATTCCTTCCTCATTTTATTTTTGCTAACTTGCAAAAGATTTATATATAGAAACAGCCTGTAGCACACTACTACTCAACAATTTCTCACTATCTAGAATTCACACCAGACCCAAAGTGTAGCAACCTCCCACGCTTAAAAGTGATTCAGAAACGTTGCCAAATGTTGCCTTTTAGCGTGATTCAGTAACTGACTCTAAATCCTGAAATGCATCTCCCAGTGCAGAGGCCTACAAATATGCTGAAAAGAGAAAAGTCTATGAAGACAAAAGAGATTGGAGACTAAGGACATGTATGAGTTCTTCTTTAACCCGTTCTTTGAAAACAGATATATTAATGTTAATTTTTATTAGTTGACTAATCATCGTTTCCATAGCTGACGAGTGCGGTACACTTCATACAAAGTAATATCAAAGTGAAAATGTTCCATCAAAGCAAAAGGAAAAAATATTTTTCCCAGTGTAGTCTTACACAATCTGCAGGTGAGTGTATTTCCTTACCATCACTGGTTTTTCCGCCAGCCAGAGTAGTTGACATCACCGCAGTGGTAATCGAATAGTGAACGTATTAATCGACTGGTCTATGCAACAGCTGATATATATATATATATACTAAAAAATGCAACCAGTATAAGAAGTGCTATCACCTAATAGTGCATACAGTTGAACAGTTTCTGTTAGCCCTTCTTCTTCCTAGAGTCTAGTTTCAGAGCCAGTTATTGGTGTTAATTAGAGAATTTGAGTTTGAGACCCCTGCATTCATGGAAAGGGACCACCACTGAGAATAGGCGATCAAAAATATCCACCAAACAGTGACGCTGTGGTCATAAACTGGCAAAGATGAAGGGTAGAGAATGATGAAGGGTAAACACACTGCTATACCTGATACACTCCTATCACTGTGACACACTACCATCTACAGAGAGGGGGGTTTACAAACAGTGCATATCAGTAACGTACACCGACAACAGGTTCACCACAGGTGGGTCTGTAAAGTGGTACCTCAGTGTACATGTGCATGAATGTGTGTTTGCGTGCGTATCACACACCCAGGCTAAGCGCAGGTCGAGGGGGGCTGTGCTGTAGTTCTCTAGTCCTGTAGGTGGACTGGAGGTGGGAAGATGGAAGATCCAGGCTCTGGGGGCTCTTGGGTTTGGCTGTGAGGTTCAATGGCTGACTGCTCTCCTATAACACAAAGAAAATATAAGATTCAGAAAATTAAAAAGATTAAATAAAATCCAATGCAACTGGTAATGCTGAGAAGTAAAGGAAAGGAATCTGTACCTGTCGAAAGACTGTACCACTGGATCTTTTGATAGGGGTGGAGTGAGGGTTTGGGAGTAGATGCATGGGATATTCCACTGAAAACATAAAAAAAGCCCCACATAAAATAGGTGCAGAAACATCAATCATGAAAACTAATTAACTGGGATGATTACAAAGTCTTTGAACAATGTTTAGAGTTAGTCAGTAGAGTATTTCACTGATTAAAACAAAAAAAAAACAGACGAAATGAAGGCGGAAAAGTAGGAGAATGGTTCCTTGAGGTTTTTTTCCCCCCAATACCATTAACTCATTGACCAAAGTAGCTGTCATGTTCCTAACCCCAAGCTCCAAACTTGGACAAAACAACAAAAAAACAACACTAGCCCTTCAAACGCAACACGCCGAACAGCCACTTCTTTTCTCCTATTGTGCTCCGCTCTTTTGAGTCACTTTTTCCTTAAGGGAACATGCAGTACTTTTGTGCTACAGCTTGTCCATGGCTTTCCACCACCATCAGTACATACTCCAAATGAAAAGACGACCCTGAGCCTCTGCTGAGGCCTTCTACAATCTGCACACCGAGAAGCAATTCAACTCGGCTGACCTCTAGTCGAGCTTCTCGTGTTTACACAAGAGGAACAAAAGCGGGAACACCAGCGCCGAGGCATTCATTCGCACAATTACTGCTTTTATTTAAAAATTAGACCTTGAGATTAAGGCAAGAGGAAAGAAAAAGGGAAATCGAAAACTGAGATGCACTGAGGTCAGAAACTCTGAGGTTTCTGAGAATTTTATTCATCAGAAAATTGCCTATGACCCAGGTGTCATCGTTTTTTTTTTTTTTTAAAACTCATTGTGCATTGCGACACATTAACAAAAGACAAATCACACTCAGTAACCTTGGCCCACAAAAGACCAGATCAAATAAAAAAACTTTTAAAGGTGTGGAGGTTGTTAATATTTGAAATCATTTGCTTAGATCTCTTAGACAGAAAGCATTTGATCAATGTGAGAAGATTAGCCGCTGAACCCGGTTCCTCCGCTCACAGTGTAAAAGCTAACAGTTACACAACACGGAGCTGACGTCCAACGTGACAAGAGTGCCAGGATTCCAGAAACAAAACACTCCATTTATTGAGTGATGAAGGAAGGAAGAAAGAAAAAAAGAAGTGAGCACAGACAGAAAGAAAGGAACAAAGAAAAAGAAATTAAAAAAACAATACAAGAAAAGAAAAAGATGACGCAAGAAGAAAGAAAGCCTGACATAATGTAAAGAAGAATGTAAAGGAAAGACGCATGAAAGAACATAACAAGAAGGAAAGAACGATGAAAAGAACAGAAAGAAAGAAGAAGGAGCAAAACACTGAATAAAAGGAAATAAAGACAAAAACAAAAAAAAGACGGAACAAACAAACATACGGATAAAGATGGATGGAAAGAAACAACAAAGAAATAACTAGAATTGGCTAGAATTGATGTTTAGCGACATGAATGTAATTCTGTAATTCTGCTGTTTCTGTAAAGCTGCTTTGTGACAATGTCCACTGTTAAAAGCGCTATACAAATAAAACTGAATTGAACTGAGTTTAACAAAACCAAGGTATCCATTGCAGAACTTTCCAGAATCTCACACCATGACACCACACACCTCCTTCTATCGCACAATCTCCCTCTGCTCACTGCTGGTGGAAGTTTCTATGACATTTACATGAAGATGGTTACAGCAAATTAAAAACTCAAACTCAAAACTCAAGTCCTCAGCTAACTGGCTAAACAAACAACAAGCACAGCCTCAAATGTGTTCATCTGAGCCTTGCTGAACTTTTGTAACCACATCGCAAGCCAGAAGAACTTTGACATAAGTCTGAACTTCAGGAGACATGGATGTCTGACAAGTACGTTTCTAAAATTTTCTAAAATGAAAGAATAATTGTTGCATAATGGTGTAGCACTGCAGCAGGTTAGATCACTCATGAAAAAAAAAGGAAAAGAAAAGAAAAAAAACAACCCATGTTTGTCATCCAGCCCACCATGCAACTTAGCTAACAGTTTAAAATATAAACTCGACTATTTGTATTAATGTTACCTAGCCAGCTAAAGTTGTGATGTTTTAGCCAGCTGAGGAAATGAACAGATAGTCAAAACAAGAGCAATTACCATTCTGACTAGTTTAACTAGTACCAAGCTTAACTTCTCAGAATACAAAGATTAGTATGCAAAATACTTCACGTGTATTGCAAATAGCATTAGGACAGAGAAAGGGTGGGGCATATATGAATGCATCTTTGCATTTAGAAATATAATAATAAAAAAACTTATTGTCTGTTTGCTTGTGATATTACAGTACATGGTTGAGGAAGGAGGAGGTGGAATGAGAGAGTGTAGGATGGAGAAGCCACAAATGCACAAACAGAGGAAAAAAAACTGCATAAAAAAAAAGATCAACCAATCACCAGGTTAGAGGTCAAGACAAAATTTCCGAAATTCAAAGAGGGAAGAAGTCTGGTAAGTTCCCACTGGACCCCATCCTCATTACATACGTTAAGTCAGTGTTTGAGAGAAACCTCACTTGTGGTGTTCTTGTTTTGTGGAGCAGTAATTGTTTGATTCTCACATTTTCTAACCTACCCAACCAGCTAACAATGCATATTTCTTGATGGAAAGATACGTGATACACTGTAAAATACACACATACACACAAAACACAATTGTGTATGCATTACCTTCTCCTTCAGAGGTATTTCTATTTCCTTATTGTTAGCACTTTATACCTTCTCATTTAGGGTTAAACTCTAATCGCCCATTAAAGGTATGAAGAGTATATTATTATGGGATAAGGATACGTTTAAACATGCTCTGAGACACTCACCTGGCTTGCAGGGAATGGGCTGAAGCGGGAGCCCCATCTGTGTATCAGAGGACACGGGCAGTGGCTGTGTGTTTGGGTGGAAAGCCGGGATCATCACATAGGGCAAATTCACCTGCTGAGGCAGAGGTCAAAGAGCACACGGTCACTCCAGTAGAACAGATCTAGTCCTCGCCATGTCACCATCAACTACACTTACTAAAACTGATTCTGATTTATGGTGGATTGGTGGATTGGCTTCACCTGGATCTGCTGCTGCAGCAGGTTGATCTTGTGTTGCTGTTGGATCAGCTGCTGCTGCTGTTTAGCAATCTGAAACACACACACGAACATCAGTCACTCAAAGCATTCAGGAGGTTTCTACTTTCATGCAGGTGAGAGAGAGTGTTCAGATATGAAGACCGACTCTGCACGATACATTCACAGCTTTCATTCATTCATTCATTCATTCATTCATTCATCCTTAGATACTGCCTGGTCAGGGTCACTGTGGTTTAAATAAGGCTACTAGTTTGTTTATATTTTGGGAAATACAATAAAGTAAATGTGTTAGGAAAAAAAACAAATTGTTGGCAGGTACATAAAAATGGTTGTGCAATGGTTGTGTGTTTTTAGAAACTAATTATGAACTGGAGTGACGTAGCCAGAACTCACACGCCATGCTGACACTGCTGCCATTTCTACATCTGGGGTTTTCCCCTGTTTTTTTTTTTTTTTTCAGAGAATTGGCAGGGTTCAAATTTAATTATTTTTTTTTAAAAAACCTTCTCACGCCCACTTTGTGTTTAAATCCACATAGAGATACAGATACAGATACAGAACTGAATACTTGGTGTGGTAAACAGATCCAGATACTGATATTTGGAACACTAAACAGATCCAGATACGCTGTTACACCCCTGCAGGGCACTGATCTAGAATTAAGCAGCTTGACGCAGTTTTCTCCTCTTATCTCTTTGATCATGTCATGATCATTGTTGCCTCCTCTGTACCCCCTCTCATCTACATACACCTCTTCACTATCCCCCACTGCCATTTACTCGGTCTCGGTTTGTCCCCTCACCTGTTCCTGCTGCTGTCGGGCCAGCTCCATCTGCTGCTGCTGTTTCTCCAGGAGCAGGGCGGCCATGTTCCTCTGCTCCGAGTGTGCTCCCAGCAACTGCTCCCTCAGCCCAGACAACTGGTTAATCATCAGCAACAGCTGAAGCTCCTTCTCAGCCAGGCTTTCTGGAGTGCCTACACACACACACAAACACACACACAAACACACACACGGTTGTCATTTCAAATGGTTGGTTCAAGAGTAGGATAAACAATGACAAAACAAAACTTGAGAATTAAAAAAACCACAGAATATTTTCCACATGATTAAATGTCTCCTACATGATTGTAATTCCGGAGTAATATATTGGCATGATATGCGACACTATGACACACATTTGACAGCATGTAAATCCGCAATAGTTTTGTTTACCTTTCACATTGGCAGTGCCTTGCAATCCCTTTCCCAAGATCTTCTCTCTCCAGTCTGCGTTCAGGATTTTCTCAATTGTGGGCAGCACTGTGGACCAAACCGGGAGTAAAAACCAAACACCAGCCTTTAATCATGATACCTTTAAAAAAGTTTTTAAATTAAAATTGAAATTTAAAATTGGTGGGGAGATTTACGGAAGTACATTGTTGCCATGCAAGAAAAAAAATGACCCATCAGTATCATTATTATTACAAGAAAAGCATCTCGTTATTAGTAGAATAATAGTTATAAAAGACTTTTATCTTGCAGTGAAGTGATATTTTCTCAAAATAAGAAGTTGCTTTTCTCTATAATGAGATGTCTTTCTCGTAATGACGAGATGTTTTCCTGTAGTGACAAGAAACGTATATCTCGCAATAACGAGATGCTGATGGGGATCTATGTTTTTCTTACGTGGCAGCATTGCACTTCCATAGAGATTTATCTTGAGAATGGAAGAAAAAAACAATATTTACAATATAGACAAGAACACTGCTTGCAAACGCGGCTTAAGAGTAACCGAACTGAGATAATCGGCTTCTATAGTTTTACACTGGAGCTACGATATGAATTTGGCTAATGTGTAATGAAGATTCAGAGCTCTATATTAGCATTGTTCAAACTGCATGCTTAAATCAACATACACTCAATTCAAAGACATGACTGGCTCAGTAGTAGCATTTGTACATAAAGAGTTTCAGAAAAATAGCAGAATAAAGGGGTAGAGTCATTCGTTTGGAATCATCATACAAAACACTTCTAGTGTACAATTACAATTTCACCTTCACACCCTGAGAGGCAGCCGTACGATGGGCGCGTTGCTACTGATACCAAAATAGATAGAAAGTAATAACCACGCCTTACTTCTTAGCTGAATTAGCATTGTAACTTCTTTAATGCAAGACTAAAGAAGCAAGCTTCAGTCACTGAACACGTCTTGGGTGATCACATGGGTTAAATAGAAAATCATAATGTCCTATTGGGCAAAAAAACAAAATCTGTAAAAGACTCTGATGGACTATTTATCATGACTTTCAAGATTTTTGCATAGAACTTTTCAAATATGAACCTTTTATCACTATTTAGTTCAAACTCTGTGCCTCATGACCTGCCACGAACACAAACACACCACTTGAATCCATAAGTGGCTGAAAGCTAAGAGAGACAATTGGCCTTCATTTTAACTCCAAATGTCAAGATCTGTCAAAATGCTCATACTAGACCTTGGTTCATTTCATTTAAACAATGCACTTTTTAGTTAGAAAGTTATGAACTAGTGAAGACTTATCCTTAAAGGTAGAACTCACCCTCGCTGACATTCGGCTGGGCCTCGGGCCTGCTGTTGGGCCTGTTCAGCACATCCTGACTGCTGGGACTAAGTGTGTGTGCTTGCTCTTTGCTAGGTGAACCTGCCTGTGTATATAAAGGGTGTTCACTTTACACTAATGTCTACATGGTTGAACTGGAAATGTACAAGTTCATGAAAATAATGTTTGGTACAGGGTAAATACACAGTGTTACACTAGCATACATGCAGTATATTCTGGTTATAAATAACATCTTACTAACACATACCTAGGAGCATAAGTTACAATGCAATAAGCAATTAGCCTAAGTTTCAATGCAATTAGCTGTGTGAGGAATACAAGTTGAGTTATTAGGGCAGTGTGATGAAATAAGAATGGGGTCGAGCAGTGGTATGCAGTACAAATCACATCTTTAAAGTGCAGATTGTATTGTTGTTTGCTTTGTTTGCCCAGAAATAGGCCCCCAAACAGATTTCTGCATTTCCTTAAAAACAAATTAGTAACACATAGTTCTAGCTCAAGGGGTGGGATTGGTAGGGGCAATAGAAACTTTAGGCCACCTGAAAGTTTAATGCCTTCCCGCTATAGATCATTTTTGTTCTGTAGGGTACCCTTGGACCCCAGGTCTATTCAACTCCACCACTAGGGGGTTGACTTTGGGGAAGGGTTTTCATTGTCACTACAATCTGCCTTCTAGATCAGGGGGATCTACTCTTTGCAAACTGCTCCATTAAATACATTCACGTTTACAGACACACTGTACCATAAGCATCATCCTTACCGAAGGGGACTGAGTGCTGCGAGTCGTTGACTTCTCAGGATCGCCTCGTTCGGCTGGCGGCCGTGATGACCAGTCGCATGTAGGCGAGGACTGCTGTGACTCCCTGACTCCGCCTCCATCTCCAGACGCCTCCTCCAGCTTGATGCCAATGCCCACCATGGTCACGTTACCACCAGCATGGGGTTGTATCGCAGGAGGACTGGGCTCACACATTCTGTGAAAGCAATGAGGTTTGATAATTTACATTAAACCAGAACCCTGGATTCATTTCTACAGCAAGCAGTTCCTGTTGCGATATCAGCATGAGGAATCTCTAATCAGGGCATTCCGCTGCCATTCTTCGGTTATCTGAGAGAGCAGGAAGGCCCAGGCCAACAGCTGACTGCTTTGCATGAGTAACAGAAGGGCTTTGTGAGCACCACACACAGGCCACCCCATTCAATCGCTTTTCAACAAAGCCCAGAATACGGTAGCACTTCTTGTGGAACTCCAGGGCTTCAGAGCACTCGGGGCTGAAAGCAGGCGGGGGGTGTATGTGTGCATGTGTGGGTATACACTTCTCAAGGACCTGAGTCTATCAACACAGCGGCAGAAGACAGATGGAAGACTCATGTTCTCCCTTCTCCCTAGACCTCATCTCAAGTGGCAAACCAAGCCCATGTGTGATGAAAGATGAAAGCAAGAGAAAGAGGGGGATGGATAAAACAAGAAAAAAACAAGACATTATTGTAGAAGTGGCTTAACTCTGGAACACTTCTGCATTCACTGTAGTTTTTTTAGTAAGTCAAATACATATATACATACACACCCACACACCCACACACACACACACACACACACAAACACACACTGTACAAGGCCTATTGTTGCATAGAAGGAACAAAGGAAGTATGAACAATGGGAAGGAGATCGACAAAAGCAATAGGCTGGGAATGCAGCAGGGTAACAATGCAGCTACAACGTGCCAAAAGGCTGCGGCTGGGGAAAGAAAAATAAACAAAAAAATGCGGAAGACTAACAAAGCTGCCAAAAGCAACAGTTCCTCCTTCAATTTTCATTGACTTTGCCAACACAAAGCCACCTATGAATTCACACTACACAAGGTCTTGGCTACTCAGTAGAGCTTAGCTATATTTGAGACCTAGAAAAGGTGGCTGTGGAGGAAACTAAGAGACAATTGATAATTGCCAGATAGCTCTGTAGTTGCCTAAGGGAAGAGCACAACGAAGAGGCCTTCAGCTCTTCTCTGTACAATTCCAACCAGCATCCTGTAGAAAAAGGAAATGGATACCAAGTGACGCAACCAAAGTGCAAAAGAGTGAGGGGTGGGGGGAATCGATAGAACTGTGCAACATTCTCAAGCCTCTTATCAAGTTTTATAAAGGTCACAACAACCATGCACCAATCCAACTTGTTCGCCCTGGGTATCAGCTGGTATGCGACACTGATCTGATACTTATATCCTCTGAGTAACCAAATCGACTCTCTGCAAGTTACGCAAAAGAGTTTTGGCGTTGTATCTTGTGTTTGGGTGTCAAATCCAACCTGATACTGATCATCACTTTTAGACATTGGCTCTTTAGACCAGTACATACCTAACCATGACTGATTCTTCCAAGGTCTGGAGGACACGGACGCCCCTTCTTACCGCTGGAACAGTGCACTTACACATCTCTCTTAACTAAACCCCATCGCTGGGTCTATTACAGAGAAGTATACACTACTATTAAGTTGCTATGTACTTAGCGGTACTTCTAGTTGTCACAGATGGTCTGCAAGAGGAGCGCAGACTCGTCAGGTTATTCTGAGTGCACTTGCAGTTAAAGAGGCATATTGTGGTTTTATTTGTAGAGTTAAAACTGTTAAAAAGTCAGACAAATGATGCAGGAATTAGAGACCAGTATGAAGGATAAAGCTCTTTTCAAGGCCCCACTCCAATGCAAGTGCAAAGTGGCGCCTGCAACAGGTGGAGGGTTGGCTTCCCTGGCAGATAAGATTTGCAGGTCGTTGACTGACAGTTATGCAGATAATGAAAAAAACTGACTAGCGACAGTCCTAACTACAAACACACAGTGATCAATATTTCAAGAGTTTGATGTCCTAGTGCTTTAGACTTTAGACAGGATTGTGCACTCAACAGTTTATAACACTCCTGACATGCATAATAGTAACGATAATCCTAAACTTAAAGGACTGACCCAAGTCTTCATAAATGACGTCACATGAAATTATGATAAATTGCTAAAAAAACAACAACAACAACAAATATAACTAAAATTGCCTGCTCCATCTTGACTGATGAGCTGTTCCAAATGAGACATGACAATTTTCATCTTACCTGTTGTGTGGTTGTGGAGTCATTTCTCTAGTCGCTACAGACGTGCTTTCTGAAGTTAAGTCTTGTTCTTTTCCAAGAATGGATATTATTGTATTATTAGTATGTCAAAATGCTGCCTACAGCAGTCTCGTACACTACTACAACGTGGTTTGGAATTCAGCCTTAGCTGAAGCGCCTCTGATATTGAATGCTTTCCATACGCACGACAATAGAACAAATGCCTCAGGTTGTCTAACAAGTTGCAGCATGTTAGTTCAACCAGCTAACTAACATTGTGCCCCCGGCGCCGCCAATGCAAATATCACATTACTCCCCCCACCTCCTTCGCACTAAGGGTTCCACGGTGGTTAATTTCCTCATTATGACAAGTTATTTTTGAAAAAGCCCAAACAATAACCAAGAGGAGTGCCAGGAAAACGCCTGAGCTCGAGGAGAAGTTAGTGTCCAACACATGAAAGACAAGCACAGCACTTGTAGTAACATGAATGACATGATGCCTGTTCGAACTTGCTGTCTGCTAGCAAGACGGTGCTCTTCCTTTTCATTTCTTTCCTTTTTTTTTTAATATCTCTAATATGGCGTGCACAAAATAATCCTGACATTTTGCCTGTGGCAAATAACACATCTTGTTGAGTAACAGTTTAGCACTATCAAAATAAACACCTGCTTAGAAACGCAATATTACTTAAATGAGGATGATTTTGTTGGCTTATTTGATGGTGTTCATTAAGATGACAGAACCTTTCAGATTGCGTTCAGATGAATTCATTTTACAGCTTCGTTTTAAAATCCAAAGTAAACTAGGCAGAATATAAATCAAGAGTGATTAGACCAACTATCCATGTACAACATATATAAACTGAAAGGTGCAACTGAAAGCAAGTCTTCCAGCTCTGGAACGCTCAGCGACTGAAAACTAAAATAAACAGTGTCATTTCTCTGCTCTAACACACCTGAAAAATGACCCAACGATTTGAACGAGGTGTGTTAGAGCAGGGAACCACACCACCCCATGTTGGTCAGACCCCCATGGTCACAGTTGTTCACTCCTGGTTCAGACACTTCAAGCCCCTGAGCATGTAATACCAAGCGTAAGCCCATTCAGCTGTTGGATGCCAAGAGCCGGAGGTTCCCAAACTCCTCCTGTTCACAAATGCGCTCCAGCAACAAAGTGAACCCTGAGCAGTGTCCCTGACCTGCAAAGAGCGTGCATGCACCAACCTCAAGAATTTCTGATCAGCCCTTGTCACCCACAGCTCATCTCTCATGTGCAGTGCCGTTTGCCAGCGTGGGAAAGCGGTGAAGCAAGTCATGGCACAGCTGCCGAGGTTCTCTATGACCTGAGTGCTCGGTGACCTCCTCGGAATGGAAACGCTCTTCTTGCTTTGCAGACTATCCCTGGCTCTGTCTGGGACACAGTGTGGCCACAAAAGCAGGCCTTTATCCAAAGCAAACTGTGGCATTTGCATGACAGGACTGCCTTCTCAATATTTACATATAGTTCGTAGTGCATACTATACCATATTTTTAAATAGGCATAAATACTGGATAAAAAAAAGAGCTTTCTGTTTATGTGGTGACTGTAATTTGATATTAATTTAAAAATATTTTTAGTCATTCAAATGTTAATCAGTCTTTGATCAATTTAATGACACTGCAAAAAGTGGGGGAAAAAATTTAATACTGGGTATTATAAAGCAGAACAAAATGCAATCCATGCTCAATAAACAGGGATGCTGTTTGTATAACTCACTTAAAGCAGCTATTCAAGCTCTTTATTTAAGCCGTTTAATGCTGCATCAGGATAATGGGAGAAGAAAGTGTCTCCCTGGTTATTTAAACAAATTTCATTTTCTCCGTAAACCTCCTCAACAAATAAAATGCAAACGATTACAAACAATGACAGCATTCATCTGGTAAATTTAGAATTAAAAAGTCATGACTGTCATGGACGCTATTTATCCACTGTCAGTCAGGCATAACTCTGTTTACAGTTAGCTTTAAGCTTTCCAAACAGATGTGTCAACCAAATTTTTAATAAATGCATAAAATGTTCAATCCAGTCTAAGCCATCTCTACAAATGAAACATCCTAACATGTGAAGGAAATCAGCATGCCATTATTCAACCATGTTGCACAATGGGGGATAGCGAGTAGAGACTCTTTATTCTTTATACTCCAGGTCATAATGGTCCTTTAATATGGATTTTCCACTTCCCTGCCAGGGACAGCCCCCGCGCAGTCCCCTCCACACAGGTACGGGTCTTTGGATGTTTTGAATAAAGGAAGGAAAAAACAAATGCAAATCGACAAGGATCCAAGAGGAGGCAAAACTCTAAAGACGGTTGCCTTGTATGTAAAAACAAATACCGTATGACCACTGATGCCACAATTTTGTACCCAAACACAGTTTATGACTCCTTTCACATGCTAAATAAATGAGACACACTACCGGGTAAACTCCACAATTAACATGTCACACAGACAAGGTGTGATTAGATCTACACAAACTTTGAATATACCTTTAATAGTAATATGTACAACTTAACAAATCAGCATCTACACTGCCATCTCAATTTGGCCTTCAATATTTATCTTCAAACAAAACCTGGATCACATCATCAGGCCTGTGTCTTTTAAGAGCCTCGAAAGAAAAAAAAGTCTCCTAAATAAGACGTCTTAACAGGATGATGACACAACCGTGGTTTGGACACATACAAAAAAAAAAAAAAGGGGAGAGAAGAAAGGCGTGCGCTGCTGCTGCTGGGGCTTTTCTCCCCCACTCTTCCTTCTGCTTTTCAGAAATAGAGGTTAAAAAGCGCACTCTTTCATCGTAGCTCTCCAGGCCTGAAACAGTCCGGTTATTGTGCCACTGAGCGAAAGGCTAGTGTGGCATTTATCTGAGACACAAGAGGAGGATGGGGAGAGGGGGGCAGTGAATGAGGGGGAAGGCACACACAAACACACTCCGAATAAAGAAACATAACAAGAGAAGAGGAATAAAGGATGTTTGTGAAGGGCCCCCTTTCACGCAAAGAAAAAAAAAAAAAGCCTCACAAAACCAGCTCTCCAATTTGCCAACTCCCTTCAGGCGAAGTAAGGGGGGAAAAAGATATTAAAAATGTACTGTTTTCTAACCCAGGCGCACTTTTATGTCCCATCCTGCATTACATGCACTTTTGCATTGTGTGTGTGTGTGTGTATGTGTGTGTGTGCGTTTGAGAATTGGTTTCAAGAACACAACATCACACTACTAGCTTCATAATATTCGGCCCATCGCTCGCGCCCTTGAACCGCGGGATAAACAGAGATCTTTAAGATGCCAGGGCCACGCATCTGTGGTGTTGCCATGGCGACCCGGCCATCCTCTTTTGTGTGGCGAAGGAACACAACAGGTAATTCTGAGCAACTGCTGGTCCCATTATTGAACCCGCTGTCGAGTGCGGCTCGCAGGAAAAAAACATGGGGCGTAACCTCATGGCAGCTTCCAGATTTAAAAATAGCAGAGTAAGTTTTAGTGAACAAATCTAATGTGAATATAACGTGAAGAGATTTGATTGTAGTTAAGAGCTTAAGGATGCTGAATGAAGGCTGATAAAATGACATCTGGTAATAGCTTTTACGAGCTGTCGTGAAATATTAGTAACATGTTTAGGTTAGAAAGGAAATGTATTAGAAAGCTGTTACATACAATATCTTTAAATGATTAATTGTGTTGTAAAAAAAACTATTAAACATGGCCTAGGAACAACCTCTTTAAAAATGCTATAAATATACATCTTTATATATAAGCAGGGGCGGAGAGAATAAAAGTCAATGTACTGTTACTTCCCAAATAACGTACTGTCAGTAGAGTAAAAGCACTCATACTAAAAAATTCCTTAAGTAAGAATAAAGAATATTTTTATTCAGAGGATAAAACTGAAACTTCAGCCTGTTTCTTCAAATTAGAGGCCAGATTCCTCAATGCCGAGATCTCAACAGGCTTCGGAAGGCAAAGCCGACATGCCATGAGAGTTTTATCTCAGGAATTGTACTCAGTAATGAGAGCATTTGTAATGTGTTACTTTACACCCCTGTATATAAGTAATGCCCCCATGTCCTGCTCTTGCAAATCAATTAGCCAACTAGTTAACTGCTAGTTAACTAAGTTGCATTTGTCATCATATCTGTAATTTTATGTTGAAATATAATTGCCTTAACCCTTAAGATTTGTTTAACACTTTTTAACTCTAGCTGAGTAAGCTAGCTAGCTTAGCACACTGAAATTTCCTCTGTTCCAGCCTTTAATCTCAGACCTGATTGGGCCAAACTGTATATTTAGTGACATCACAAACAGATCTAATATGTAATCCCGCCCCCACATCAAAAGTTGTATACAGAGGTACTAAGAAATCTCTGACTTAAATGGAAAAACCTGACTTTTGTGCTGTGGCAACAAATTAGATATTATCAAATTAAAAGTCACATTTTGGACATTTTCAGGGTTTGAAACCATTTTTGACAGACTGCCTACTTCAATTTCGAAACCACTTAATGACAAAAAGCACTCATCAAACTAATAACTGTAAATGTAAATTGGATAATGATGAGGGGGCATCAGATTCATTTCTACGACTTTCTTTACTAAATTGGAAACTGCTGATATAAAATTCTGGGTAAAGAGAGACCTACTTTTCTGAAGATTGTCCTTTTTTATGATATTTATTTATTTATTTATTTCTTGTTTGACATAGGGGGTGTCCAGAGGAAGAAACGGTGAGACCTTCACCATTCAGGACATCCTGAGATGGCCCAGGCCTTCACCAGAGCACGTGTTCTCCTCCTGCTACAAACAGGATACATGCTTTCTCTACATGCCTGGACAGGGAGGCCACAAACAACAGTGGGAATATACAGAAAGAATAAAAGACCTTTAAAGAAGATTAGACAAGCCCTAGAAAGAAAAGGGGAGGTCGATTATAAAAGGAAGAATCAAAAGTGGGGGAAAGGTAGGTGATGCAAATCGAATGGTTCCACGACATGAAGCAGAAACTTCCATTACACACGTCTTACATAGCAGTACAGGAAATATGGTTTAGCTGTTGTGGCTAATATAAGATTCACAGTGGTCAGAAGGTGCCGAGTATGTTTCTGTAACAGCAGGTCTGACATTAGTACAGCTGTAAATCACAGGTTTGTATTAATGTGCTCTTTCTGATATGTTATCATTTCTGTAGTAACAGCTCATTCGTTCCACATAAGAGTAATAATAAACTGACTAACAAAACTGTAAATCGTAACTTAACAAAGTCGTTCTTTAAAAAGTTATTTCACAAAAAAAACATGTAAGTATTGATACGGTGAAGTTTTCTCTGTAAGGAGGTGTTCATTAACATTAACATTATGGAAGGAGTCTCCAGTGTCAGCACTTTGTAACAATTTTCTGACATGGGAAAGTGTTCGTGACAGAGGCGTTTACTCTCTGTGGTTTCTCGGTAATATGACAAGCTGCCTTTCTTGCCTTATTAACTTCTAGAGAGAGTAACAAAGAGAGGCTGGTGAGGGAACAAGTGATAACAGGAACTAACTTGTTTCATGGACATTCCACAAATGTTAAATGTAACTATAAAGTGATACAAAGTAGGCTGTGTAATTCATTAATAAATTAAAACATTGTCATTATAGGTAAATTGCCGTGGTGTAAGAGGAACTCTTTGGGGTGTGCTGTTATATATTAAAAAAAAAAAAAAAAAAAAAAAACTTCGAGGTGGTAAACATTTTCCTGTTTTTATTGCTTTCTAATTAATAATCACTGTTTAAAAAAAAATTCCACTAATTAACATTATGGAATTACGATAAAAAGAGCATTAGATACAATATGCAGAACTTACATTGCATCACTCACTGCTGATTCGACCAGAAGGCTGAATGAGAAAGAATGAATTTGTAGTCACTGATCTGAAGACAGATCAAGAAAAAAATTAAATTCAACAGCCACCTTGTTAACATAAATCACATTACACACTGTGAACACTTAGAAAAAAAAAGATAATTGGAAAAAAAAATATTTTTCTGAAAGCGGGTGTGAAGTTTGCACTTCTCGACCACATCAATGATGGCACGGAGCTCCTTTTCGTACACACACATGAACCATCCTTAGCTTTAATCTCCCCATCACTGATATACGCGTAGTTCTAAGAAGACAAAGATAATATCAAATGTATAAGCTGTTATAATTGGTATCACATGAGATACCGGATATAAGCATTAATACACAAAGCAAAAGAGCTCATAATCTAACGAGACGAGCAAGACAGTAACATACTCTTTGTGTGTGTGTGTGTGTGTGTGTGTGTGTGTGTGTGTGTGTGTGTGTACTTGTTTGTTAAGAGTTGTGTATAAACTACTCCAAACTCTAAATGTTTTAGGAAGTAGACAGCAAACAGAAACCTGGTATAGATCATGTTTAACCCACACTAACTAAATCTCTTCTGTGTAAACAAAAAGTTAAAAAAAAAAAACTCGGTACAGATTCCCATCAGCAATGAAAGAAGAATTTCAACCCACGTTTCCTACTTTCTATAACAAATTTACACAGCATCATCCGACACACTTTAATGATTACATGCTTCAGTTACAGTGCTGGATGAGTCAGTCGAAGCGACACAACCAAACCAGTTATTTCTTCCTCAGTAAGGGTGCGATATCAAGTGATACACTACAATAACTGTCACTCTTCAAGGATTAAATAAAGCTTCATGAATTGTGTTTAAATATCATGAGCAGACATCAAAATTAGATTTGCCCCTGACATTACTCACTCTCACTGCGCGGTATTTACGACGTAAATATCTAACAGTCTTTGGTTTATTTTAACCAAATCATGAAGTATAGTGGTCTAGTAGGTTATCGAACAATATGAATAGTCCCCGTGTTCTCGTGGGCGATGGAGGGGGACATGCAAATCGGGTGCGGTGATATTTCCATGGTACAATCTTCACCAGTGAAAGCCCTTGCTGTGCTAAAAGAGCTGTTGTGAATTATTCCAGTTTGTGAAAAGGGGAATGAATAAACAAATAACCAAACAAAATAAAAGTCCAAACAAATCTGTCTGTGATAGCTGCATCTCAAATGAGCATGATTGTGAGGCCGGTCTTTCCTTATCTTATCTTTCATAACACTAGTACGCGTTGTGCAGAATTCTGCGAGGTGTAACACTAAATTTGAGTTTATGCTGCTGGACAAATTATTAAGCCAATCAGTTACAGAGGTGTCTTTTTATTATATGTCGCACACACAAGAGCAACACACAGAGAGAAAAACCAAATTACAAACGACAAAACTGACTCAAAGACCATGTAAAATCTTCTTTGCATTACGAATATTTTAGAGAATAAAACAGTGCATATTTCACACATACGTAATGTGCAACAAATGAGGAATGCGTTTGCCTGAAAGACATAAATTCTCAGCATTTAGATTTAATTTAGCATTGAGTAAAGAAACATATTTGAAACGGAGTGATCGTTTGAGAAATAGCATGGCCTTACTAATGAAAAATCCTGAAAAGTTTTCAACCTGGAACGTTACAGGTTACATATAAATGTTAACGTTGGAAACTTTAAACAGGTATCACACGACATTAATGAAGAACCTGAAACTGTTATATTGTTAACGTTACAGATTAAAATGTCTTTAATTACTTAAGGATTGGTTTTTTTTTTTTTTAATCTTATGTTGTACCTGTATCGATTAAAATATCACCTAAATGATTATTACTTTACTGTAATGATTATTACCGATTATAACTTTAAATTTACTTTAAATAACAAAAATGCTATCTAAAAATCTCA
>CM040473.1:18668532-18685190 GCA_022758105.1 Pangasianodon gigas | reverse complement strand
AAAAAAAAAAAAAAAAAAAAAAAAAAAAAAATCATGTTCAAGCTTGCAGGATCATTTTCCCAAATACTCCCAACACCTTCTTAGAAAAAAAAAAGAGACAAAGTAAAATAGAAAGTATGGGACATGACAAAAAAGAAAGAAAGAAAGAAAGAAAAGAAAAGCGGAGTATATTGACCAGTCTTGCCTTCTGTATTTGGAGTAAAACCTGTTTGGCAGTTGTGAGTGGAAGCCGTAATTCAAAGGGATCAGTTTCCTTTTATTCTTGTTCAGGCAGATTTACGGCTTTTAGTAAATGCTACCACAACATGAACATACCCGCTGCACATTACCCTTACACTGTGTGCTGCGTGGAGAAAATTCTCAGCAGCTGAACTGCTTAATTATGAAAATGAAGACGAGAGTAATAATAATAATAATAATAATATTAATAATAATAATAATAATAATAATAATAATAATAATAATAATAAATGCAAGGAGAAAAGTTTTAATTAAGTGAACTAATTTAATTAATTTGAACAAATGTGCTTAGCTCTTTGTTTGGTTTTTGGGTTGCTGTTGTTTTTTTCGTATTGTTTTGTTGCTGTTGCATTCTCAGCCTTGTCAGACTGCAGTGTGCATGATGCATTCAACACTGCTTAACCAACATCATCCTGAAGATTGAAACTTTACAAAACTGAACAAAATTCCTAGCCACATTTTGCAGCTATAAATTAAAATAAACACCTTCAGATCTTTAAAGGCCTTTAGAAATTGTAAAATGTAAAACAACCTGACATGAGTTATTATGCAAATATGTATCGGTACACTCAAAGGCATGTACGTTTACATAGGAAAATGAATGATACTTACTCAAGAAAAGTAATGACCCCTTTCTGCTGAACAGTAGGACAATAGTGATGATTTACTTTGGCTGCTGCCTATTTGTTCACCTTTTTCTGCAACTATTCAATGAACTCTTATGTCTGATTTCCGCTGCCGCTCTGCCTTCATGTCACTGCTGAGAGAGAGAGACACAGAGAGAGAGAGAGAGAGAGAGAGAGAGAGAGAGAGAAAGAGAGAGAGAAAGAGAGAGGGGTAGGTGGCAGCGGGGGACGAGTGTTTGGGAACATGTGGGCTGCTGTGACAAAGTGTTGATAGCACTTTCCATGTAATGTGCAACAAATGAGGAAGGAGCTGTCTAATAGACGCAAATTCTGACCATTTAGATATAATTTACCGTAACTAAAAAAACACATGTAAATGGAGTTGCTTTGTTTTGATGCCCTGAGGGTCTTTTAGAAAAATTACAGCCTTACTAATGAAAAATCCTGCAAGTGCACAATAGGTTATCAAACAGGAACTTTACAGGTTATATTTCACCTTGATAAAAAATCTGATGTAGTTATATTGTTAATGTTACAGACTAACATCTCAGCAAAAATATTATTACTACAACTTTAGATTATTGAAAATTGACTAAAATAAAATATAAAATATAAAATGGCTTTTGCATTATTTTATATTCATGCATGTCCATATAAATGTAAAACTTAATAATATATTGGTGTCATGTTGTACCTTGATAAAGAATCTGAAATAGTTATATTGTTAATGTTATATTTTCAGATTTCAGCCAAAAAAAAAAAAAGATTACTAAAACTTTACTACAAAAATGCTACAGTATTTATAAAGAGCAAACATACAAAGAGCAAATTTGAGACATTTTTAGGGTTATGTGTTATGAATGCCATTTTTTGATTGAAAAATAATTCTCATTTTGGGGTGTTTTTCGGTCCAGAAGAGTAAAACTGCCAAAAAAATTTGTCCAAAAAGTTGCATTTTCTGTTATAAAAAAAATTAACTAAAGAATATAAGACTTCACAAATAATTTCAACTCTAATAAGCATTACAGTAGTGAATCACTGGTGCAGTTTTGCGAGAATAGGCGGGTTCTCATGACTGGGGTATTTCTGATCACCCTGAGCCAAAGGAAGAAAAAAACCAAACTGTTTTCTATATGTATGCAAGTTATATGTCCAGGTTGGGTCACAGTAAATTGTGATGGTAAAATTGGACTGGAAATTGTGTATCCAATCTGGCAACGTTGAGACATTACCTAATCGATTTTAGTCCAATCTGCTGTGTGTATAGGTGTCAGCTTCATGCATACAACATGACATTTTTCACCAATACTCAGTCAGATGAAGAGATACAAATGACAAAACTTTCAAATTGACATTTTTAACCTTGCTGAATTTGCATTTTATACTACTTTCATAATCGGTCAAATACCTGACATAAAAAGTAAAATAAACTGATTTAATATATGAAAAGGTTTTTCAGGATCTTTCTACAGATTTTTAGTTTGCAGAGAGCAACCATTTTAACAAAGTAAATTTCCAAAAATATTTTAGCACTCTCCCTAACTGAATAATTACAATGCCGTCCTCTTATACTAAAAAAAAAAAGCCATATGATTTGGCCATATGATTATCATCCAGTGACATTTTCATACCATTCCACCACTTGCTAGAAACTCAAGACAGAACAAAGCCTGAAATATGCCCGTTCTCACTAAACACAATGACATCCTGTGTGTGTAATACAGACTGACTGCAGTACTTTCTCACTCCTAGTGACACATGAAACAAAGAAGATTAAATGGTGGCATCACACAGAGGATCTGATGGACAGCAACAACGAAAGCATGCATCCATCTTTGTGCGTTTTTTGAAAGACTGGCTCATTTGATCTCATTGATGAGGCGACAGGACCGGAGGAAACACACTTCACAGGCCATTGTTACAGCTGCTCTCGTTGGACCTGTAGTTCA
This sequence comes from Pangasianodon gigas, assembly GCA_022758105.1. NCBI lineage: Eukaryota > Metazoa > Chordata > Actinopteri > Siluriformes > Pangasiidae > Pangasianodon > Pangasianodon gigas. The sequence goes on along the minus strand of CM040473.1, from coordinate 18,682,375 downwards.
ATAGGACATCGAAAAAACAATGCGCCACTGAAGGCATGAGGTCAAAGTTTGAATACAAGACGAAATGCACTTCTGTTCTCTCTGCTGATCTCTGTACACCAGGGGAAGCTTGATTAGGAGGCTATCAGGCCCAAAATGGGTCGCTGCTCCAGCGGAGTTATGTAACGCTGCTGTATGTAACCTGAAAGAAACTTCCTTGCTGGGATTGTACAGAACCACAGATCAGATCTGCACTGTCTTACACCATCTTTCACTTTCCTGTTCTGACTGGTTCGCGTTATAGATCACTCGAAATGGTCAAACAGGATTTATCAGAGATTGTCATTGTTGAGTTAAATGTTGAGTAATCGCTAAAGCCAGGTGTCAGTGGCGAAGAAAAAAAAAGCACATGGATACACACAATCCTCTCCTGGGCCAAACAGGTGATTAAAAATAATGATATGAACATGAAAAGAGAAAACGAGTGTAGAAAAGTGTACTGGCCTCATGTCTAAGTGAACCAGAATGAAGTACAGGAATGAGAGGGAACAGTACGCTGCACACTGACACTCATGTTACGGCACTGTCCGAAAATTCAGTCTGAGAAAACAAGTCCTCTGTCTTCCATCCCAATTATCAGGAAATCTAACAAGTGAGAGCAGTTTCACACAAATAGGAAGAGACATGAGTTAGAGGACCTAACTCTGCATCTTATCTTAAAGAAAGAATGAAGAGAGAAAGAAAAACAAACTGTATGTCAGAGAAAGAAGGAAAAACAAACTATGTGTCAGAGAAAGATAGACAAACTACATGTCAAACAAAGAAAAAAAAGAGAAAAAATGGAGAGAGAGATAGAGAAAGAAAGAAAGAAAGAAAGAAAGAAAGAAAGAAAGGAACATAGCCAGAACAGAGGTCAAGGAAAGAAAAAAATAAGAAAACAAAACAAATGGAGAAAGAAGAAAGAAAGACAAAATACATGTCAGAGAAAGAAAGAAAGAAAGAAAGAAAGAAAGAAAGAACAGAGGTTCGAGTGAGAGGCAGAGATGGATGGAGGAAAAAGAAGGAGAGAATGGTAGAATGGTGGAGGAAAAGGTCAGGGACTCCCTGCTGTCAGGCTGCTTTGTGCACACTCAGCCACTGTAAAGCCAAACACTTGCAGCCACTTTGCCAACTTCCTCCTTTAAGGATCCGCCGGGAATCTTCACTCCGGACCATGTTACATCACACGGAAACAACATCCCGGATTATTCGGGTTCTTACACAGCGAGGGACTGTCTCAAACACACTGACTGACACCCACACACATACACACACGGCTTCCTGTCCATTTAAATACTCTTTCCTGTACAAGACCAAAGCACTGAAATTCTTAATAACCTTTAACCTCGTTGTCCACTAACAGAGTATCAGCAGCTCATTAGACTAAATTCCCTCACAGAGCAGTGAATTATGCTGAGGTTCTCCGTGAATGTGACAGCCTGCAGGGCGACTCTGTACAGATGTCCCCTTCTGCCCTTCTGCCCTTCTTAACCTGCCGAGACACGAGCCTAAATGGAGTGAGGCTACTAGAAGTTGGTTAACACGTCCCTGCTACCGGGTCAGTTGGCGCTGCTCTTGCTGGGTCAGTTGGTAATGCTCTTGCTGGGTCAGTTGGCGCTGCTCTTGCTGGGTCAGTTGGTAATGCTCTTGCTGGGTCAGTTGGCGCTGCTCTTGCTGGGTCAGTTGGTAATGCTCTTGCTGGGTCAGTTGGTGATGCTCTTGCTGGGTCAGTTGGTGCTGCTCTTGCCGGGTCAGTTGGTGCTGCTCTTGCCGGGTCAGTTGGTGCTGCCCTTGCCGGGTTAGTTGGTGCTGCTCTTGCCGGGTCAGTTGGTGATGCTCTTGCCGGGTTAGTTGGTGATGCTCTTGCCGGGTTAGTTGGTGCTGCTCTTGCCGGGTTAGTTGGTGCTGCTCTTGCCGGGTTAGTTGGTGCTGCTCTTGATGGATGCTTTCTTGCATTGCACACATTTTGCTGGTCATGTACACAGAGATGTACCTCTACAATCTGCACCTTCCATCATGAAAAAGCTTTTCACCCATTCACACATCTTCACGCACCTCGGCTATGTCTCAAACCACATATTACTGTCCTAAACTGTACGCTACCCACGGTAGGGTTTAAGCGGAGGACATCCGGAACATGGTGAATACCACAATCTCGTAATTTCAACTCCGTGTACGTTTCCACTCCAAACACACTGTATATGTAAAAGTCTTATTTTTCACTTTCTGTAGAAAGAAAGATGAAAGAACAGAGGTCCAAGCGGAAAGAAAGAAAGAAAGAAAGAAAGAATGAACGAACGAATATATGTCAGAGAAAAAAGAAGTGAAAAGAAAGAAAGAAAGAAAGAAAGAAAGAAAGATGCAGTTACTGGATATTAAAATTAGTGTTGTTAGTGCCTAGTGTTGTTAGTGTTGTGATGATTGTCACGTGTCAAAATGCAAGTCTTTTCTGTTGTAAAATGCATACACACATGTGAGGTGTGCAAAATTAACATTTTGGAAAAACACAACAGCTCTTTGATTTCACTTCAGAGATTCTACCACAGTCTTGTTTACAGCACAATAAATCAGTGTTCCAGCTGTCACATGACAAAAACAAGAAGTGCAGACATGACACATTGATTACTGCACAGCTCACACATCACTTTACAGTGTCGTGTGTGTGTGCGTGTGTGTGTGTGTGGGTGGGGGGCTCAGGTTTGCGTTTGGTGTGTTGATGTGAAGAACAGAATGAAGTTGAACACAGCATGAGCACAGCACGAGCGCAGCATGGCCAAATGAACACAGCACGAGTGTGTTAGTGTAAGTGTTAGTTAGTGTAAGTGTTAGTTAGTGTTAGTTAGTCTTAGTGTTAGTCTAAGTGTTAGTTAGTGTTAGTTAGTGTTAGTTAGTCTTAGTGTTAGCGTAAGTGTTAGTTAGTGTAAGTGTTAGTTAGTCTTAGTGTAAGTGTTAGTGTTAGTGTAAGTGTACATTAGTGTAAGTGTTATAGTGTTAGTGTAAGTGTTACTGTTAGTGTTATAGTATTAGTTTAAGTGTTATAGTGTTCGTGTTATAGTGTTAGTTTAAGTGTTATAGTGTTAGTGTTATAGTGTTCGTGTTATAGTGTTAGTTTAAGTGTTATAGTGTTGGTGTGTTAGTGTTATAGTTAGTATAAGAGTTAGTGTAAGTGTTATAGTGTTAGTTTAAGTGTTATAGTGTTGGTGTGTTAGTGTTATAGTTAGTATAAGAGTTAGTGTAAGTGTTATAGTGTTAGTGTTAGTATAAGTGTTAGTGTTATAGTGTTAGTGTTATAGTGTTAGTGTTATAGTGTTAGTTTAAGTGTTATAGTGTTGGTGTTAGTATAAGTGTTAGTGTTATAGTGTTAGTGTTATAGTGTTAGTGTTATAGTGTTAGTTTAAGTGTTATAGTGTTGGTGTGTTAGTGTTATAGTTAGTATAAGAGTTAGTGTAAGTGTTATAGTGTTAGTGTTATAGTGTTAGTGTTACAGTGTTAGTGTTATAGTGTTAGTTTAAGTGTTATAGTGTTGGTGTTAGTATAAGTGTTAGTGTTATAGTGTTAGTGTTATAGTGTTCGTGTTATAGTGTTAGTTTAAGTGTTATAGTGTTGGTGTGTTAGTGTTATAGTTAGTATAAGAGTTAGTGTAAGTGTTATAGTGTTAGTGTTAGTATAAGTGTTAGTGTAAGGATAACAACTAACATTCTGCCCCAAACGCATGTTGATGTAATAAAGCTGATAAACCACGCACAGCCTCTCTCTCTCTCACTCTCTCTCTCTCTCTCTCTCACTCTCTCTCTCTCTCTTCCCACGTCACGTTACGGACCACGCGTAAACTTTCAGACTTACCACACTCCGGGAGAAACCGTGCTGAAAAAAGCCAGAACTTCTTATTCCTGAGCGAAGACACACAGACCGCATGCGTTGGAGTTGATGTTGTTGTTGTTGTTGTTGTTTTTCTGAGGAGCGCTTTAATCAGAGGCACGCGCTCAAATGAAAAATCACACACAGCTCGAGATCATTACAGCTCGCGCTCCCCGTCTAACGTCTAGGCGCTGTCCGGTCTCCCTGCACGCACAAGTCACTTTCTGGTGCGCGCGCGAGTGTGTGTGTGTGTGTGTGTGCGTGTCCAACATTTCTCTGTCTCCTGCCGTTCACCTCCCTCTTAAAGGGAAAGCTCTTCATGTCAGTAAACCTGCTGAACTGCACACCAGCCAACAGAAACAACCAAAGCTTCACCCTTATTATTATTATTATTATTATTATTATTATTATTATAGTTTGTTTTATTTTAGTGCTGTTGTTGGTCTGGAATATTGTTATACTTCTTTCTTTCTTTCTTTCTTTCTTTCTTTCTCACTTAGCCCTCTATCCAGCCTGTTTCCTTCCTTCCTTCCTTTCTTTCCTTCTTTCTTTCTTTCTTTCTTTCTTGCTTGCTTTCTCACCTGGACCTCTATCCTACTTGTTTTCTTTCTTCCTTCCTTCCTTTCTTTCTTGCTTTCTCACCTGGACCTCTATCCTACTTGTTTTCTTTCTTTCTTCCTTCCTTTCTTTCCTTCTTTCTTTCTTTCTTTCTTTCTTTCTCACTTGGACCTTTATCCTGTCTGCATTCTTTCTTTCTTTCTTTCTTTCTTACTTGGACCTTTATCCTACATGTTTCCTTTCTTCCTTCCTTCTCGCTGGACCTCTATCCTACCTGTTTCATTCCTTCCTTTCTTTCTCCTGTCTGTGTTCTTTGTTTCCTTCTTTCATTCATTCATTCCTTCCCTCCTTCCTTTCTTTCTTACTTCCTTCTTGCTTGGACCTTTATCCTGTTTGTGTTCTTTCTTTTTTTCTTTCTTTCTTTCTTTCTTTCTTACTGGGACCTCTATCCAGCCTGTTTCCTTCCTTCCTTCCTTCCTTCCTTCCTTTCTCCTGTCTGTGTTCTTTCCTTCCTTCCTTCCTTCCTTTCTTCCTTCATTCATTCGTTCATTCGTTCATTCATTCTTTCATTCATTCATTCCTTTCTTTCTTCTCGCTTGGACCTTTATCCTGTCTGCGTTCTTTCTTTTTTTCTTTCTCACTTGGAACTCTATCCTACCTGTTTCTTTCCTTTCTTTCTTCCTTCCTTCCTTTCTTCTCACTTTGACCTTTATCCTGTCTGCATTCTTCTTTCTTTCTTTCTTTCTTTCTTTCTCACTTGGAACTCTATCCTACCTGTTTCCTTTCTTTCTTTCTTTCTTTCTTTCTTTCTTTATTACTTGGACCTTTATCCTACCTGTTTCCTTCCTTCCTTCTTTCCTTCCTTCCTTCCTTTCTTTCTTCTCACTTTGACCTTTATCCTGTCTGCGTTCTTTCTTTCTCACCTGGAACTCTATCCTACCTGTTTCTTTCCTTTCTTTCTTTCCTTTCTTTCTTTCTTTCCTTTCTTTCTTTCTTTCCACTGTCTGATCATCATTAGAGGTGGTGTAGTTTTGTATTTTCAGTAAGTGTGTGTTTTTGCTCAGGGATGGGTTGACAGGTTGTTGTAGCTTGACAGAAGCTTATTTTGATTTTAAAAAAAAAAAAAAGCCTTTAATTAAATCGGTGTATGTTAAAAAGCGCACTTTCCACTGCTATAAGCCGGAAGTAATTCAAATTAAACCCGTGCCTTGTAGAATGAGTATTAATATGCATTAATATAATGCTAGCTAGTGTGTGAATTACTGTAATGGACTTAATCAGGGGGAAGTAATAGAGTGTGATGATGTGGATTAGCTCAGGGATCAGGGAATGACTGTAGAAATCCTCCACTCTCAACCACCATCCCGACTCTTACTTCAGGAGCTGAGCGTGTTTATGGGCCGCGCGCTGAGCTCGGGACGTGGGTCATGCCATCTGCGCGTACGGAGGGGGGGAGAAGGAGATACCACCTTGAGTGAATTACCCAGGTGAACTCGCTGGTTACGCCTTCAAAGCTTTTTGTAACGTCTCTTTTTGTCGCTTTTTCGCCGCATGTGCGCTCACGGCTCGCCGCAGCTTCGCCGGCCCGAGAGTCCAGCGCCATTGTGCCGTTTCTAATCCCCTCTGTTCCTGCCTTTGTGCGGCCGCCCAGCAGGAAGTGGGAGCCGAGCAGACAACAATTAACAAAAGAGCTGCGAGGAATACAATTAGCCATCAATAGGAAACCGCGCGCCTTTGTGCCTGTTGCCATGGCGACGCTCGACAACCACCATTGCAGGATTATGGAACCTTTTACCTCTCTTCTCTCTCTCTCTCTCTCTCTCTCTCACCAGAAGAGACAGAGCTCTTCTATCTTTCTCTTCTCCGTTTTGCTTTCATTCACCATTTCACCATCTTTCACCATTTTCTCCAGTTTCTTCTTTTCTCTGTTTCCTTTTATTCCTCTTCTTTCCGACTCCATCCTCTCTCTCTCTCTCTCTCTCTCTCTCTCTCTCTCTCTCTGCACTCTCTTCTATCTCTTCCTCTTAGATCTTTTCTCTCCAAGTCCATCTTTCCTTCCTGACTTCTTTTTTTTCTGTCATTTTATATTTCTTCATTATTTATTCCTCTTCCTTAGTATTCTTTCTTTCTTTCTTTTATTTTTTTCTTTATTTTCTTTTATCACCTCTGACCTCAATCTTGCCTTTCTTTCTTTTTTCCTTTTTCCTCACTCTATCCTCTATTTTGCCTTTCTTTCTTTCTTTCTTTCTTTCTTTCTTTCTTTCTTTCTTTCTTTCTTTCTTTCTTTGTCACCTCATTATTTTTTTCCCTTTCCATCTCTCTCACCACTGTTTGTGCCATCTTTCTTTCACCCTTTCCAGCTCTTCTATTCTTACCATTTTCATCTCTCTGAGTCCATTCTTCTTTCTCCACTCTCTTTCTTTTCATCTTTGTTCTCTGACTCTTTTTATTGCCCTTTTCATTTCTTTTTCCTTTTATTCTGACCACTCTTTCTTCCTTTTCTTGTCACAGAGCAGCTCTCTGGGTTTTTATCGGAACAGGCTCCTGCGATCTTTGTTCGCTCCTGTGCTTTTCAGGTCTTTCACCTTTATCTCCCCTTGAGGTGAAGTTGGTGACTTTTTTTCCCCTCCAGCTCCCTCTTTTATTCTTGTCTTTGGCCTGGAGGATTATCTGGCCTGGAGCTCTGCGAGGCGGCGAGGGAGACGGACGATATACTGACCACACTGAGAGCGCTTTCTCTGACAAGAGACGGGTTTTTGTCCAGTCGCAAAATGCACTGCGGCCTTCACTGTTACACAAAGGAGCACTTATCTAACACACACACACACACACACACACTGGAGCACTGATTCAGCTGACTCAAAGACTTTATACACTATATACTGCTATAAAAAGTGTGGAAGTTAAAGAGATACAGATCTGATTAAAGAAATCCACAAGGCCATGGTGTAAATAGAGCACTGTTTTGTCCAATCGTTCAGCACCATGATGTCCTTCAAATAAGGAATTTATACAGCTGAGTGCAAAAGTTTGCTTTCTCTTACTTCTCATGATACTTGAAGACATTTCAAATATGTATCACGAATTATAACTTCCAGCAGTGTTGGATTTTTTTTAAAAAATGACTTGAGATTTTTGATTTAATGTCTACAGAAATAATTTAGCATTGAAAAGGTTGAAAATGTTAAAAATCTGTAAAGAAAAAAATCATTCTACAAAAAAACACTTTAAAAAAACCTTTATCATTGCTTTTATTCAACAGTTTGTAGCTTTAAAAAAATCATTTTAATTTAATAATCAGAAATGTATAAAGATATCATTATATCAGTGATATCTCAGAAAAAAAATGCATTGTTATGTAATTTTTCACAGTATTAATATTATAGCATCGTATTTCCCAGCCCTATGCTCACGCTACATTTCTAATCTCTGTTGTTGTTTTTTTTAATCCTCTGAGCAGCTTGTTTGTTCTCTCAGATGTAGTATTTAGTGTTCTTCAAATTAGTTCTGGAGACTGAGCGAGTCAAGGTATTGAGCCAATAAAGGGTAATGGTGAGATTTTTTTAATACTTTTGCATTCCCTTGCAATCATTTTTTGTGTTTCCTAACAATAGTTTTGCATTCCCTCGCAATAATTTTGTCGTCTTCATTTCCTCTCAGATTCAGCTCATTGATAATCAAACATACGTCTTCCTTTCTCACGCATAGACCACATTCCTTGTACTTACACGATGTCCATCTGTAACCATGAAGCTGCCTGCAGTACTGTAACTGATCACGAATAAAACTGACTGCATCCTTCATTGTTTAAAAGTCCCCTCTGTTTCAGAATGTGCTTTAGTGTTTGTTCACTAATTACATACCCATGTGTACTAAGCAATATATCTCCATATTTGGATCCGGCTTCGAAGTAAAATGCAGTAAGTGCTATAGGACACTGCTGGGTGTGTACCATGACAGTGTAATGCATGAAGGGACTAAGCCAAGGATTGCAGGGAAACTCAGATGGATTGAGAGAGAATGCAAAACCATTGCGACTGAACGCAAAAATGATTGCGAGGTAATACAAAACTATTGGAAATCAGCATAAAAATGATATAATGAGGGCACTCAAAATTATTGGGAGAGAGCACAAAAATGATTGCCAGGGAATGCAAAAATTATTGCAAGCTAATGCAAAACTTGCAAGGGAACACAAAATGTTCATGAGGGAACACAAAAGTTATTGCAAGGTACTGCAAAACTTGTGAGAGAATGCAAAAATTGTTGAGAGGGAACACAAAAGTTATTGTGAGGTAGGGCAAAACTGTTGCGAGGGAATGCAAAAATGATTGTGAAGGAATGCAAAACTATTGCAATGGAATGCAAAAGTTACTGCAAGATACCACAAAACTTAAAAAAATTATTGCCAGGGAAAACAAAACTATTGCGAAGGAATGCAAAAATTATTGCGAAGTAATGCAGAACTGTTGTAAGGTAACACAAAAGTTATTGTGAGGTAGGGCAAAACTGTTGCGAGGGAATGCAAAAATTATTGCGAAGTAATGCAGAACTGTTGTAAGGTAACACAAAAGTTATTGTGACACAAAACTATTGTGAGGGAATGAAAAAATTATTGCGAGGGAACGCTAAAATTATTGGAAGGGAATGCATTACTATTGCGACACAATACAAAAATTATTGCGAGGTAAAGCAAAAACTATTTTAAGGGAATGCAAAACTTTTGCAAGGGAACGCAAAACTATTGTGATGGAATGCGAAAATTACTGCGAGGTAACCCATAACTTTTGTGCGGTAACACAAAACTATTGCGATGCAATGCAAAACTTGTTGTGAGGGAATGCAAAACTATTCTGATAAAATGCAAATGTTATTGAAATGGAATGCAAAACTATTGTGAGGGAGCACGAAACTATTGTGACGGAATGCAAACAATTTTAAGAGTTATTACATAAGTTTTGTGAGGGAACGCAAAACTCTTGCGAGGGAACACGAAAATGATTAGGAGGGAATGCAGAAGTATCGCGAGGGAACGTCATTCATTATTAAGGAATGTTAGTAAGTAATACACAAATTTTTTCAAGGTAACGCAAAATTATCGCAAGGGAACGCAAAGATTATTGTGAGGTAATGCAAAAATTATTGCAAGGGAATGCAAAACTATTGTGATGCAATGAAAAATTATTGTGAGGTAACATAACTATTGTGAGTTAATGCAAACCTATTGCGAGAGAACGCAAAACTATTGCGAGAGAGAGAACGAAAAACTATTGTGAGGGAACGCAAAAATGATTGGGGGAACGTTATCACGAGGGAACGTTATTCATTATTAAGGAATGTTATTAAGTAATGCAAACATTTTTGCAAGGTAACGCAAATTTATCGTAAGGGAACGTAAAGATTATTGTGAGCTAATGCAAAAACTATTGCAAGGGAATGCAAAACTATTGTGACGCAATGAAAAATTATTGTGAGGTAACATAACTATTGTGAGTTAATGCAAAAATGATTGCGAGAGAACGCAAAACTATTGTGAGGGAACGCAAAAATTATTGCACAGGAACACAAAATTTATTTGGTGAGAAAGCAAAACTACTGAGAGGGAATGCAAACATTTTTGAGAGGTGATGCAAAATTAATGCAAGGGAATACAATTATTGCTTTGGAACACAAAACTTGCATGAGAACGCAAAAGTACTGAAAAAAGAAATCTCACTGTGACCCATTAGGGGTTCAGTATCAATTCAGTTCTTGTTTTTAGTTCTTTTCAAAAAGGTTGCTGTTCATTTTCATCATTTTCTAGCTTTATTTTTGACTGATTTTGAAGATACATTGTAAAGAACAGGTACATTTTCTTTTTTTTTTTCTTCAATAACCATCAGGGGTGCAATCTTTTGCACTCACTATAAGTGACGAGCGTTCAATATTAAATGCAGTAAGCCAATACCACACTAGTTTGAATTAATTTGGAATCCACTTTTATCCAAATTGTCTCCTAAGTGAGTGACTGCAACAGCCGTTTAATTAAGGGTCAAGCGCTTTGCTCGAGAGCCCAACCATGGAGTGGTGCAGAAACGTAACCGCTGATGTGCCATTTCCCAAAGGATGTGTTATGAAATCTTCAACTCACACCTCTTACAACTCACATATTTTATAGTACTCAGTAGTCTAGAACAAGCAATAAAGACCCCAAAAGTGAGAATACAGGAAGCCAACATTAAATGCTTTCTCAAGCATTACTGTGATGCTTGCCTGTTTATAGCCTTATCACACTTCACAACTACAGACTGCCTTTTCCTGTCAGAACCCACTCGGTGTTTTTTGTTGTTGTTGTTGTTTTTTAGCATATGTGGGCAAAGAAAATTATCCCCATACTCACGTTATCCCCAGTGTCATGTTCATGGAGATATTAAAGTTTAAAAGACAAAAACAATCACCATGATGTTTGTTTTTAAAATATATGAGCATAATTGGTAACATTTCAACATTAGGTAACATTATTTATAATATTATTGAATTCTGGTTTCTGATTGGTTAGAAGATGTTGATTAATTTTATAAAACAGCAGCTCTGACAGTAGTGCAGCTGCAAATCATGGGTTTATATTAATGCACTCGTTCTAACGTTATCGTTTCTATAGCAACAGCTCATTCACAGGGGCTTGTATGGTGGAAACTCCACATGGTCTAAGTCTAATAATAAACAGATTTAAAAATATATTGTTATTTCACAAAGAAAATCAAACGTGTAATCATCGATAAGATGACGTGTTGCGTGAGGAGTTTATTTAACATTTAACATTTATGGAAAGAGTCTCCAGTGTCAGCGCTTTGTAAGAGTCAGAGGTAAAGCTGTCACTTTAGGTTTTCCACCACAGGATAGTCTTCAGGACTGGAGTTTATGCTTTGCGGTTTCTCAGTAACATGACCAGCTGCGTATTTTTGTCCTATTAACTTCATGAAAGAGAAAATTAGAGAAGGCTAGTGAGAGAACAACTGTTTATAGCTGCTATAACATCAGTGAGCCTAACTCGTTTCGGGATGTTCCACAACATTAAGTCTAGGTAAATGGATTAAAATGGATGTCATTTTTTTTTATAAATAAAAATCGTAATCGTCAGCAATCTGCTGTAGTATAAGAGGAATAAAACACTTTTGGATGAGCTGTTAGAGGAAAATAATCAACTTTAAGGTGGTAAGAGTAACTCTGCTTCACGTGTGGCAGCATCACATCACCCGCTCGTTGACTATTTTCATTTAACATCATGCCCCATCATGTTTTATTCCTTATAGAATTGGTAACACTTTACATTAAGGTTTCTTTCATTAACATTATTTCCCATATTAGGTAACTTTAACAAACCATACACCTCAACATTACTGTATACAATTTAAGTACCTTTACCACCTCTAACACTAGAGTTTATAGTTTTTAATGTTAACTAATACCATAAATGATATTATTTAAGGGAATCTTATTGTAAAGTGTTACTATATAATTTATGAAGTTGAAAACTTCCATGACCTTTGATAATGACCTCATTTGGATACTGAGCCCACAGTGCTATCAGAGGCAGAGGCTCTGTGGTGCAGAGAGAAAAAGCAGGAGAGGAACGAAAACCACATAAAATGCCTATTTTGCTTGGCTGGTGCAATTTTTGATTACACCCAAACCAATATAGAAGTTTTGTCTATGTGTGCATTCTACCAAAGAAAAACCCATGAGGCCCTCACCAGACTGCGAATGAAACATGGAACACATACAGATAGAGTCTCACACATACCGCAGTGCATTTGGGCTGATAGAAAACAGCAAAAGGGACAAATATGTTAAAAAAAAAATCAACACACGTCCGATAACATCGAGCACATTATTTCTGAGAACCCATCGGAAGACCGCAACCTATTCCAAATTTGCTTCCGCTGTCAGGCAGTAACAAACAAGTTGCGGAAAATGCATTAAACAACACACTTCATTTTTGACATAACAAGTTCACAAAATTAGAAGAATTCGGTTAGGATAGCCCAAATGAGGTTAAAACCAGAGTGACAGATGGGCCAAGTGACCTAGCCTCAAATGTTATCTAATCAGAAAGCTTTATATGTGATGACGCTTCTGAAAAATATATTTACACCTGAAACAACCAGCCTAGTTTGAGAAAATTAGAGAACTGGATCATGCAAAAGATACAAATGCAAATGCATCGTCTGCATTGATAAAATCTTTGCATTTGTCCAAAGATATTAAAGATTGCTGGAGCCAGCTGTTATTGCATGCAATGTATGTAATGAGGTTTTCAGGAAACGGGCATGAGAAGCATCAGAGTATCAACCAATATCACTTACTACATCTAACTGTAGAATGCGGGCAATAAAGTAAAAACACAATTAACTTTATAATGAAATTATTTTCTAAGTTTAAACCACTTTTATTGACATGTTGGCCTGTTTTCACTTTGATGAACGGTTTCCTACTTTATCCACCATGTGCTGATGGTGATGCAGTAGGATTTAGCCCTCACTTCATCTCCACCTAAAGAGAGCAATGCAGTGGCTCTTTAGTCCTGTACTCTGTCCAGCTGTCTCACCTCCTCATCTGTACACTCTGCTCAAGTAGATCAGCTTCCAGAGCTTCAACTTTCATGCTAATTAACGGCATCGCCCTCGTCGTCTCGTAGATCGCTAACTAGCCGAGCCAAGTGAGAAAAGAAGCGATGGTTATTGCTTATGTTTGAGATTGTTGGATTTTTTTCTCCATCGTAACTGCGCTAGCAATAACAATGCCATCCCGTGATGTTAGAGCATCACACAGCCGCTAACTTTTCACAGGAATAATGAAAATGCATCAGCAACCAACATCAGAATTGCTAAACAAGTCACAAATATTTAACTTATTTCAGGGTGGAGTTTTGCTTTCAGCTTTAGGGCACAGACAGCATCTGCTAAGCTTCATCAGTAGCCTATATAATAGTCCAGACCAGATGGTTTGTTGTGAAAGAGATCATACACTTTATTATATGGTATGTTACCATATTTAAATTCATAACAGGCCTAAAGTCTGCTCTAACACACAGGTTGCTTTGAGAGATTGCTTTAATATGTTGAACGTCAAGGCACAAAGCACGGCCAACACGCTCCATATGTGTGCCGAGACACCATGCGAGGTCACGTCCGTTCAGGAGACTGTTAAGGCCACCCAAAAGCACTGGAAACAAACCCTTGCACACAATACACGTCAAATTCATGCAACAGTCTGAGCGCATCCATTCTGCAGCTTAGATCCATGTTTAATCTAATTGTCTAATGGGTGACAAAGGCAAAGGTAGTACCCTGTCCTCTTTTTTTGCCTTTCCGCAGACAGTTTGTTCTCAGCCACCCACAGTTTAGTGCTGAGCAAAAAACAAACAGTG
>CM040473.1:18658218-18668432 GCA_022758105.1 Pangasianodon gigas | reverse complement strand
CCCCCCCCCCCCCCTCCTTTTTTTTCCATTGATGCAGCACGATTGTTCCCTGCCATTGTGGTTCGCGTACCTCTCTCTCTCTGTCCGTATTGTTATAATTTCATTACTCGTTTGTTTTTTGTTCGCCGTCTCTTTTCGCTCCGCTGCAGGTCTTTTGTTCCGAACATTTAAGCACTCCATACCGAGTCGCCACCACAGTATGTGTGCCTGTGTGAGTGTATTTTATTGACAAATAAACAGAAAGCTAGTTGTAAAAGGAGAGAAATGGCCCATTTTAGTGGCACGGGGGGTGAGAAGTTCTTTTGTCATTTGCATAAAGCAATAAATACGACTAACGCTTTCAGTAAGCCCATTTGACTATTCATGCTAATGGACAAATGCATATCAGGTTTAGGTTAATAACGTATGCAGCACGCTAAAGCAATCGCATTTGGGCAAACACCTGCGCAACCACCTTCACATGGGAATTGAGTTTAAGTAAATGTAACCTGCTTTGCTTTTACAGACTATCAGAAATCATACACTGCACTTTCACGACCCCGTCTCCTATCATCGACTTTTTAACAGCATAGCAATGTTAAAATGGTGCTGAAAAGCAGGCATGTTCGGAACTTGGTCATTATTTGCTCAGACAAAGGACGGACACTTTCTCACCTTCGGTTTTACCCTGGACCAATTCCCACCTTTCCCACCACGCGTTATAGCCAAATGGGTTCAAACAATGAAAAATGCTACTCTGTTTCCTCGGCTGAACATTCAAACAAAAGGCCTTATCAGAAGCTGCAGATTATTGTATGTGTTAATTGTAGAAATATGAAGGTACTATGCGTTGCTGCTGCGCTGTTAAAACAAGATAAGAAACACACTAATGTCATGAACCGCTCATTCAGAGCCATTTCACTGGAAAACATGATCACTTTTCTAAAGTAAGCCTGGAATGACTGTAGAGGTTATGACTGTGTTTTAGGTGAAACCTCTTGAGATACAGGATTCTCAAGCCAAGTAAAGAATGATTCATTACCGAGCCTTCAACAGGCCTGAAACACAGGGAAGATCTTTTGAATATGATTTAGAACAGACAAAATTACTTTAGCGTTTTGTAGTCCCGAAACCATGCACATTATAATACTACTGAGGACATTCAAGGCTGTGTAAATATAACACAGTGAACGGGTAATTGAAAAGTGAGGAATGTTAAGTAGAAAGCTAATAACGTTATTATTATTATTATTAATTATTTTGATTTTGTTTATTCTTTAGGCTATTCAATAAAGGGTTCATGTTTCATTTGTTTTGGCAAATGTTTGTCTATAATTGTGCAAACTGTGCTTTTTTATTGTCACTAAGGGCAAAACCATACATTTAATGATTTTCTATAAACCTTTTAAGTAATTATGTATATAGTATGATGTGTTATGCTTTTACTATATTTTACAAATATCTCACATAATAGGCCTATATTGTATACTTTTAGGAAAAAAAGCACTAAATTAGTATTACTCTAAATCTAATTAAAGATAGATTACGTTCTTAAAGATAGACTACATTCACTTTACCATGTAGAAAAATACACTAAAGGTATAAAAGTGACAAGGAAAGGTAAAGTTTTCTGAGTATACTGTAATTTTATGGCATAGATACTGTTACATTACCAATTAAAAAGATAATTGCATTTAAAATCCAATGATAGCAAGGCTTTTTCTTACATTATTCAAGAATTCATAATAAAAAAAACACCAAATTCATGAAAGGAGTGGATGAAGGAGATGTGAAAATGCCTTTTTTCTGCAATCGGTTCATGCTCCTTTAATCAGAAGCGCAGTAACTATAATAAACCATTGGTTTTAGCATTAAAGGATCATGTTCCACCTAGCATTTTGTACATGTAATGCTAATCGGGGCAGACATTTCTGGTAATCTAGTAAACTGACACGTGTAGTGTGTGTATATATATCCTGATCCTTGTGGGTGGTGAGGTAGTGAGATGTGAGCCGGGCAGCCACCTGGCTAGTCAGAGCTAAGGTACGAGACAGGTCATGGGGAGAGACCAAACAAAAGAGCTGCTTCTAACAATCACTCCCGCTGGAACAGGAAGGCCTCACGGGATCAGGCAGGATAGCGATCTGACCTGGGCAGCGTTTCCGTCGGCTAAATCCCGAGTGCCACTGAGAGCTAAGCGGACTATGACAGGCTCGGTCATGGAGTTTCCCACAGCCTGGCTACATCGATAGGAGGCAGAGGCCCAGTCTCTGGGGCTCATGGGTAGACGAAAAAGTACAAAAGACTTGGATGAGAGGTTTTTCGGTAACTTGGCAAACAAGGAAACCTCCAGAAAACATGGCATCTGCCGGAATGTTGGGTTGAGAGAACAACAGGGCCTCCTAGTTTGTTTAGGGTTTTGAACATTTTTTTTTTTCACGTCACTGTAAACTTTATAAAGTCTGTCTTATGATTAAATACTCGTGGAGTGGATTAAATCCAATGCACAAAATATTTGAAATGTGAAAACTGTCACTGCAATAGCTTTAAGAAACAGGAAATAAAAAAAAACCTCATTGGAAAACCAGAGTTAGTATTAAACACATGACAAGCGAGGGTTATTGTGTCATAAAATATAAGACCCAATCGTGCGGCAATATGCAAATGAAGGCTATGAAACCCCAGTTTACCAGGAGGAAGCGGTAGAGCATGTAAAGTTAGGGGAATTTAATATTTTACATGCGACGAGGGCTTGGAACTAAAGAGGTGCTATAAAAGCTTTCAAATAAACACTCTCAATAACATTTATATGCTGATAAACCTTCTGATAGTTTTGAATAATGTAGCTAAGGAACAGTTTGTCAAATACACATCTGGTTGCATGCTCATGATTAACAGACTCAGGATTTCTTATAATCTAGTATTGTGTAAGGACATACTGTATTTTTAAGACCATTACCATGTCATGTAGCTTGGAAAAATATTTTTACATGATTATACTTTACCTAAAGCAAAAGGGATATTTCATGAAATCATGTTTTTCAGTGATTCAAGCCAAAAGTCAAAAGGAGAAGAACATGGCTTAATGATGCAAATACTGCTGTTTGGGCTTGATGTAGAGGAACAGAACATCTGGTTGTTCATTCATCCTTAGTAACTGCCTGTTCAGGGACAGGGTGGTTAAAATTAGGCTACTAGTTTGTTTATATTTTGGGAAATACAACCATCTAAATTTGTTAGAAAATATCGTGGGTGGGTACAAAACAAAATAACAACTAGGAAATAACGCAAGGAGGATTAAAAAAACATAGCACGCACATGTCTAGTTGAGCCCATCTATGAACTGGAGTAATGTAGCTGAGTCAAATGAAAACCTTCCCAAAAGTGTCATAAATGTGTATCATTTTTTTCTACATAATCTCCATTTTGTTCAACACAAGCGTTCCAGTGCTTAACAAGTGTTCAGATTCCTCCAGAAGATTTTTTCTTGTTGTTGCATATGCAGTCACTGATGCACCATCTGTTGCCCTTCCTGATCTTACCGTAAAGTCTTTCCATCCAACGCCTCCTTTAACGGTCCAAAAAAACAATAGAAATCACTCAGAGAGAGAGAGAGCTCCGGTGAGTATGGTGGAAGTAGCAGACACTCAAACTGCAGGTCTTTGACGGTTGCAGCAGCGTGATGCCCGTGCATTGCCATGCTGCAACAAGACACCAGTATGCAGTAAGTCCAGGCCGTTTCGAGCTGATTGCGGATGTTGTACGAGTGATTGCTGATGACTCATGTAAACTACAACTACATACAATGTTTATCTAATTTTTGCGCTTTTAAAGTTTTCATTTGACTCACCTTGCAGCTTTGAGTTTGACGTACTGTCAGAGCCAGAATTCACACACTACTGACAGTGTTGACATTTCTACATCTTTTTTTTTTTTCATGTTTTTCAGTGTGTCTTGTGACAGAGTCTCATGGTTCATTTAAAAAATAAAATAAAATACAGATACAACTTTATTTTGTTTAAACAGATAAAGATACAGATAGTGGCACTGCGTTACATGATACTGTCCAGAATATTTTCTAATGAACTTAGTTGCTTCTATTTCTAAAAGTATAAACATATTAGTAATTTAATTTAGGTCATTTAAACTACAGTGAGGCAACATGTAGAGGAGTGCATCGGGACTGGAACAAAAAAGTCTCTGGACCATGGTTATTAATATGCGAGCATATTTTGTGCAAAACATTTCCCATGTTATTTCATCCATCTTCAGTAAATGTTTCATCCTGGTCAGTCACTGAGGTTTTAAACAACTAATTTGTTCATATTTTGAGAAGAAGGACCTACCTAGTTTGTTAGTAAATATGGTGCAAAGGTACATTCAAAAATAACTGCGTGAGGGTCAAACTTTCAGGGGAGATTGGTTAGACTTCTTTCAGGAGCAAAGTGTGTGGGAGTGGGATTAAAAAAATCAGTCCCAAGCACACCTCTATAACCAGACATCTTCCAGAATGTTGGACTGTGTAGCTACACAATGGAGCAACAAGTTTGTTTAAGACATTTTCCTTGACTTGTTAAAAAAAAAAAAAAAACCTGTCAAAAGATAATACCAAATCTCGATGAGTGTTATGCGGCCTTTAATCGTGCACAAACCCCTACTCTAAACTCACACTATACTCACATCCCCACAGAGATAAAACGAAAGCCTGATGCAGTATCACTGCGGTTTCAATCCACAGGCAGCTACCGAGCGCTTGTGGTCGCAGTTATGAAGTAACGCTCGTGGGGGGGTCTGGAGTCAGCAACTGACTTCCTCCCACTGAAGCTGCAGAAAGCTGCACTTGGTACTCCTGCTTTCCACAAGAACTTGCAAACTCGCTTAAAGTAATTGAGATGCCACTTCCTTCTCAGGGTGTCGGTGAGTTCCTATCTATAAAGCTTCCTCTCCACCAGCAGCAGAACCTCCTGCCTCAGAAACAGAGCTCATCAATGGAGGAACATGGCACTGTGCTGCTTTTGCTGACGTGCGACACCTTTCGTATTTTCAGATTGTTATCACACTTCCCGTTGAAGAAGACGCCTGTTATTAATAGATAATGCGTTTGGTTTTTCTTCCTTGAGATTTGTATGCCATGTAACTAAACAGATTGTATTGATCACAATTGAGCTGTGTGGATGGTAAAAAAAAAAACAAGCCAAGTGTTTTAATAGTTCAGACTATAGCTGAATCCTTCAAGTGGAACTCACCCATACATATTTCTAATGATTCTATACAATTCTACAAGTATTCTTATAAGGCAACTACTTGCCTTTTTAAAAAGTGAACAATGCTCCTGGTTTAAGATTATTATGAATAGAACTTGATCATTCTTCAACAGGTGTTTCATCTTCAAGTTGAAGGAATGTAAAGATTTATGGACGTACTGCCCTCTTGTGGGTTTGTAAATCATTTGTCTCTTGACTCCTATTGAACACTTCAATTTTTACAAATGTACTGCTCTCATAATGCTGTATGAACATGACAACATGTGACAGGACCAACATGTGACAGGACCATTAGTTCCCATCAGGGCTTTTTCTAAGAAAAATTATTAAGTAAGAAACGAATAAAAAGAAAAACAAATAAAATGGAAAAAAAAATTGGTGGTCCTAAGCAACCGTATCTACTGCTCGTTTCTAGAAACAATTCTGGTTCCCATCATACACCACCAACGTTCAGAGGAAATATCATCAGCAGTTATGTGGTATCATGATGAACCTTGAAGATGACTGGTGCACAGTGTTCTTATGAAACATTACATCAATGAATCATCAGAAAGTATGTTACATGAGATCAGATCCAGCATTTTAAGATAAAAAAGCCTTCCTCAAGGGTTTCTTCAGATGGTGAACAGTGCTACCTGTCTAAAGATTTACATTTACATTTATGGCATTTGGCAGACACCCTTATTCAGAGCGACTTACAATTATCTCATTTATACAACTGAGCAGTTGAGGGTTAAGGGCCTTGCTCAAGGGCCCAGCAGTGGCAGCTTGGTGGTGCTGGGATTTGAACTCTCAACCTTCCGATCAGAAGTCCAACGTCTTAAAACTGAGCTACCACTTCCCTTAAAGAAGCCCTACTTGGACCATTTCTGAAAGGTAAACCCTCTGCCATGTGGTTCCTTAAAACTTTTAAACCTTTAAGATGACAGAGAGACAAAGCAAAGTTAAAGGGGTCCCTGGCTGCAATATATATATATATTTATTTAAGAGTTTAAGGCTTTCATACCGGAGCACCTTATAGAGTAGTTTGTTCCTCAGGAGTAACAGCAGAGTTTCTCTTTCTATGTAGAACCTCTTTACAAAGCTAACACTAGATGACACCCTTTAAAAAAAATAACTAATAAATAATGTATGCAAAAAAATCCTTTTTTGGCATTTTAGGGCAAGAATGTTACTTGCATTGAGGTAGTTATAAAAAAAAAAAAACACATGGCCTTGAATATGCAGCCTAGTTAGCATGTAAAATAGATTACAAGCACAAGGTTAATTTGGTTATAATATTAATTATCTGAATCTGCCTAGAAAATTATATAGACGATTATAAAACGGTCCAGATTCAACATCAGTGTCTACAAAACTACTACATTTCTACTGACGTTCTTTTTTTGAACTAGCTTTGGTCCGTCTTATTAACCTAGGGGAGAAAAAAATACATCATTTTAACGTAATCCCAAAGTAAACACACATGGTGTTGTAGTACTTCAGAAAGACTTTCACTGCTAAAAGCTTTAGACACCTGGCTTGTCATCACTTTCTGACTGAAAAAGAAAAAAAAACCCCACATCATTAACTACATGACCATGTACATATTAACACTATAAAGCATTCCAAGTTGCCAGGTTATAGCTGTAAACACATCAACATGACTCAACAAACGTACATCAGTGCTGTTTGTTTTGACGGCACGCTGCATTTGGGTGCCGCTCTTTACTAGCATCCTTGAGAAGCATTAAAACCTAGCTTAGCCTGGTAGCAGGAAGACAAATATTAACAGGAAATTTCACTAAACCGTGAGCACAGACAAAGACGAACTCATTTTTCAACAAAAAAAGAAAGATAACTACCAGACTGATGAGCTGCTTTAGCTTTCTGCTATACATTTTACTTTTGTAGAGAACATCCTGGAGGTTTTGATCGCTTTGGCCATTCAGTTTAACCATCTAACCATATACTTTGGGAGGAAAGGGAAATTTCTTTTTGTTTGTTTTCTAAAGACTAAAGCATTCATGAACATGTTCAAGCATCATCTTAGAAAACTGCTTCTTGTTCCAGCAGCCATTAAAATAGAAACACGAGCTCCTATGTCCGAGACATAACTAGCAGATTTGGGTAAAACCTTTCCTTTTTTTTTCCCCCAAAGCTTGTCTTCAATGGATAAATAAAGTCAAAAAAAAAATAATTAAAAATCACTACTCAGGCACTCCTCAAAAAACCTGGTATATTATATTTCAAATACTAAAAATAAAAAGATTTAATTAAGTAATACAAATAAAATAAAAATAAAAACAGACTTATATATAAAGCTTCTATTGGAGATTGTTATTTAGCCTTTTCATAATGTACACCAGTAATTAATTTTTATTCAAATGTAATAAATTTTACGAATTTGCAGACGGATCAAAACACATGACACGAGGGGAAAAAAAAAAAAAAAAAAAAAAAAAAAAAAAAAAAAAAAAAAAAAAAAAAAAAAAAAAAAAAAAAAAAAAAAAAAAAAAAAAAAAAAAAAAAAAACACAAGATGGTCAGCAATAAACAAACAAAACATTCTTTAATGGTGTTTGGTTAGAAAAACATGACGCATGATAATCACTGCTTAGAAACAAGTCAAAAAGCCAACAAACGAAACCAAGAATATGGAAATAAACGTTATCAGACAATACTCTGTCATCGCTCCATGAAATCCACACGAGGTTAATTTGAGACGCTCTGTAGCAGTGTGATGTTGTCTCCTTTCAGCATGATCCGCCCTGTTGGAGAGCAAAAAGGACACGAGGTGAAATTACCAGTAATAAAACTTAAAAAAAAATAAAATAAAATAAGATAAAAAAAAGATAATAACTGATGAAGATTTTACCTAAAGGCTTCCTGTTCTTGGTCTTCATGTGCACTTCCTCTGCATCATCCAGAACCAAGTTCATGTACTCGTCAAAGCCCTATAATTAAAAAACAAACCAACAAAAGCAAACAGCTAAATAAATGATTTTTTAAATAGCCACAAGGAGTTCGCTCTAATCCCATGGAACAATTTATATTTTCAGTGAGAATGGCTTTCAGATGAAGCCCTAGCTCTTAAATCTGTAAAATAAGCTTCATTAGTTTTTTAAGTTTTAACATTTCCGACGGTGTCGTTTCAAACTCCGTGTTACAAACAATCAGTGAGAAATAATTTTTCATGTTTTAATTTATTTCATGTTTTAATGATTCAGAATCCTCTAAAAAGAAAGACGCCTAGAAATATCCACACTTTTACCCTTATTAAAAATTCCAGGAACTATGAATATACATGAATATGCAAATTAGAAATGTAATTTCTTTATTAACAGCAGCGAAATCTATCAATATACAACACGCCCACAATTGTGTCACTACCCCAGCTAACCAAATGTCCGGGTTCAGTCAGTATCAAACACCACCGCATAGATGATGCCAAACATTTTAACTGTTGATGTAGGGTGATGTAGTCTGATGTAGGGCGACACAGGGTGACGTAGGGCGATGTACTCTTATGTAGGGTGAGGCAGTGTGACGTGATGCAGGGTGACTTGGTGTGATGCAGGGTGACTTAGTGTGATGCAGGGTGACTTAGTGTGATGCAGGGTGTGATGCAGGGTGTGATGCAGGGTGTGATGCAGGGTGTGATGCAGGGTGGGATGCAGGGTGGGATGCAGGGTGTGATGCAGGGTGGGATGCTGGGTGACGTAGTGGGATGCTGGGTGACGTAGTGGGATGCTGGGTGACGCAGGGTGATGTAGGATCTGATGCAGGGTGATGCAGAGTGATGCAGAGTGATGTAGTGGGTGACGCAGAGTGTGATGTAGGATCTGATGCAGGGTGATGTAGTGGGTGATGTAGTGTGATGCAGGGTGACTTAGTGGGATGCAGGGTGACGCAGGGTGATGTAGGATCTGATGCAGGGTGATGTAGTGGGTGATGTAGTGTGATGCAGGGTGACTTAGTGGGATGCAGGGTGACGCAGGGTGATGTAGGATCTGATGCAGGGTGATGCAGTGTGATGTAGTGGGATGCAGGGTGTGATGGAGGGTGTGACACGGGGTGATGTAGTGTGATGTGGTGTGACGTAGTGTGATGCAGGGTGATGTAGGGGGTGACGCAGAGTGTGATGCAGGGTGATGCTGAATGTTCACTCACAATAATGCAGCCTTCTATCCGCATGTTGATCTGCTCATAAAGCCACACCTGGATACGGGATCGCTGTGAGGAAGAAAAGAATGACAGGGAGAATCACGTATGATTATCAGAGCCAAAATAATATCATGTGGACTAACTTGCATTGTATATATAAAAGAACAATTTCCAAATTGTCTCTAAGAGGCTTAAATCACACAGGTCCTTGCATCTGGCTTTCTAATTTTTATAACAATACTTAAACAATACTTAGGACCCCATCACCACAAGAATACTGGTTTTGGGACCAGATTAATCTTATGCACAGGAAAAAAATATTATGCAGATGTATCTGTAGAGGATTCAAAGTTGTCTTGAACAAACATTACATTATTAAAACACTACATGTGAAATGTGAAAGAATGAATCAGTAAATAAAAAGTAACACTTACATTCTGTAGATACCTGAAAATAAGGTTCTGGGATGATAAAGTCAAGACCAAGCAACAAGCACGAGCTGGACATTTGAGAAAAAAACGTACTTAAGAGCTATGTGAAAAAAATATCTTTTAATCCCAATTAGTGATGGGAATTCTGACTCGTTTCAGTGAGTCGGATCATTTAGTTCGGCTCACCAAAAAGAGTCGACTCCTTTGCCTGCCAATCGGCTCAATGCCATTTTTTTTAAACCAGACAGTTTGAGAAAAATTGGTAAGTAATTAATCTTCTTTGCCTAATTATGGGTGAAACTGCTTCATGAAATCTTAATAATCTTTTTTTTTTTTTTTTTAATGCTCATATATGAGAATAAACGTTCACCTAAAAGAGCCGATTCAAAGAGTCG
>CM040473.1:18635718-18655718 GCA_022758105.1 Pangasianodon gigas | reverse complement strand
ATTAAATTTGGGTGGCATTGTAAAACATTTACACTTGTATATATAATATTTACCCAATTAAAATCATAATATTCACAATGTACACAATATCTTTAGATGATAAATTAGCACATTACATTGCAAAACTTTAAATTAAAACAAGTGTTTGTTTTCCTTTGAACGAAAAAAGAGAATTCTAACCAACTTGTGCGTTCCTTAACGAAGAAGTACACATACGTTGGTGACGAAGTACGCAGACTCTAGTGACGACATACGCACGTTGCTTATTGGTCAGAGTGTGTCAGTTCTGTTGTTGTTATAAAGGCGCTCTGAGGTGAGTACAATGGAACATTGAAAATAAATACAACGTTGAAATAATTAGATTAAAATATATATATTGCACGTTTGACATGTTTATGTACTGTACTACAAAATACAACCGGAGGAAAAATAAATCTGCTAAGCTACTTTAGCCAGCTAGCTGATGCTAATTAGCTAGTTTTAGCTAGTTGAGTCACGGTGGTTAGCATTAGCCGGATAGTTAACACATTAACACGTTAAATACAGATTTAAGTCATTAAGCATCGCATATATTTATCACAGTTTTTATTTGTGAATTTTTAAATATGATTTATATGACTTAGCACTGTGGAATATTTATTGTTAAGTTAGACAGCTGTGCTAAAATGGCTAGTAACCGGCTACAGTTCAGTTCTCTCCAGTGATGCGTGTATTTTTTTCCACATTAATTCCGCTAGGAATTAGAGAAAGAAACTTTATTTTGATTTACATTATAATGTGTTTAATAAGTTTTATTCCAGCATGCTAAAGTTAGCTTGCTTATTTGGAAAGTGCTGCATCAGTGGCTGAGTGAACAATGACATCACACATCACAGTACTGAGGTCAAAGGTCAAGGTTGCTTATTTATCACATACATATTATATACATGTGATGTAATGTCGTGAAATGTTTTTCATTAGTGCCTCATCCCACAGTTCAACCATGATACAGAATAAAAACAGAATATAATAAAATCTAGTAGACTATATGATAAAGTTTAGCAGGCTTTAGAGGAATGAAATGTAGAATATGAATATGCATAAATAGCATATGTTTAAAAAAAAAACAGATATACAGAGATGTAGTGTGCTAAAAATGTATAGTCAGCTTGCTCCTCTACTGATTCAGCCACTTCTTTGGGTAAAAGAAAGCTAGTTTATAATCAAAACCACAAATTCCATCAAGCTTGTATTGATTCGGATTGTTATATAGACATATCTCTAAGTTCTCAAATTTTTTCGAGCCGCCCTTATCTGAAAAAAAAAAAACCTCACAAAACCCTATAGTACAGATTTATTTTCAAGTTTTCTAAACTTTTTAAAGATCTGGCTCATTATTTAAAATTGTGCAGTGATATTTTTGGCTGTTTATTCGAGCCATAGAGCTTTGTATTCCTGAATTTTCTTTGTTTTTGAGCTGGTGAGATTGGGATTAATAATAGGTCCAGTCGATCCGGAGTCTGTCCCAGGAACGCTGGGTCTGAGACGGGAATATACCCCGGACTGGATGCCAGGGCAATATGCACATACACATTGACACCTAGGGGCAATTTAGAGTCAGCAATTCACCTACTGCAGTGTTTTCATGAGGTGGGAGGAAACCGGAGATCCGGGGGAAACCCATACAGGAGATCATGCGAGATTTCACAGAGAACTGTGATGCTACCTGCTTAACCGCCATGTCTCTTTAATCACTATAGTAACTCATTACTGTGACTCATTTCAAGAATTTCTCTGTATATAGATGCTCAAGCACTCTTTACACACATGACAGTAAACTTGAAACTTAATAAATATCATACTATATGATATATGATAATGTTGAGTTGTGATTTTCATCACTGCAAGAATTTTTTTTTAAATCGCAGACCTCTGGGCTTTTCCATTTCGAGGCCCAACTCTAGTATAACATCAGCTCTGGGTGCTGAGAAACTTTTCACTGGTGCTGTATTTCTTTTTCTCATCAGGGACTCAGGATGCTGCGATTGCGGTGCAAGGCCAAGAACGGGACTCATCTGATGCAAGGCCTGACGCACCAGTCCTGTGTTCAGGAGCTGAAAGACAAGGTGGAAGAGCTGACAGGAATCCCGTGCGACGTGCAGAAGATCATGGTTGGCTACCCACCCGCGAGCTTGGATCTCCGCAACGGACAGGCACATCTGAAAGATTACCCTATAAAATCCGGTGAGGAGGTGTAGAGCAGCGGTGAAAAACACACAGCCTGATACTGGTTCTAATCTCGCTCTCCAAATGAAATTAGAATTCGTGTTCAAAATTAAAATAGTCTTATGAACCTTAATTGAACTCGGAAAAAAGCTGGTCTCTTTTTTTTTTTCCACTAGGGGGCAATATATAAATATAATGTATGAACTCATATTGACTTGCTTAACACTATAAGCTTAACACCACTGAGACAGCATCCTTATCCTGTCATGTGACCATTTATGCAGAATGCAGACCAGCATTTTAATGTAAGATATTAATTTATAGATTGATTTGCCAGTTTATTAGGTACACCTACTATACAGGCCTTTCGATCGTAAGTTTACGATTTCTTACTGTAGTTTATCAGATCAGCTCCAGCAGTGTTGTTGCAAGAGATATAGATAACATCACATAGAGCCCGTTACGGATGGGTGGATGAAGCCTCGCAAAGCTTTAAGGCTTTAACGGTAGTGAAGTCTTGGAGTATCGAAAACGACATCGTCTTGTGGTTTGCAAAAATCATAGCAGTGATAAACTCAAGAGCTTTGATTAAGCCGCTTCGGATGAAGCACCCGCTAGGTGTTGATTATCATCTCATCATCTCGTTTACTTATTAAAGTTTGGCTATAAATACCAAATAAGTGTCAATATAATTTTCAGTGTGATACAGTAAAATAATGTTTAATTAGTGGAACAGCTCAGAGCAATTTCAAAGCCCCGGCACTCAACCAATTCAACTCATGACCCATGAAATAAGGCGGGGTTTCGACACTTTCCCAACACAAAAAACAAAGCGGTTATCTGATTGGACAGAAAAGCGAGGCTTTGTTTATCGTCGATCACATGATTCTCTGAAAACGATACAAGCCTCGATACGAAGCTTTAACGGGATTTCTTCTACCTACTCGAAACAAGCCTCGGAGCCTCAGTATCAAATGTAACGTCACTACGGGCCGCGGATCTGGGCCGGCCCGATAAAGGTTCTGATCCTGCCCAACAAATGATTAGTGATTAGGATCCACCTTTTATATTAAAATCATCATAGGCACTGGGATTGAATCAAAAGATTTCTAAAAGAGCTAGTCTCTGTGACTCCACTAGAGGGCAAAAATAATCCTTCTCCTGTTATAGAACTCAAATAGTTATGTGGTTATTTCTAGAAATTAAGAATATATTTAGAAATTGAAGTTGTTTTTTCCCCTATTTATTTTCCAGGATGTAAATTGGCTTTGGAACAGAATTGCACAGAATTTGGTTTATGCCATACAGTAGTGTCTGCCATAATTTTTTTTTTTAAATCTGTAGAATATATTTTGAAATGTCAAATCAGTCTTGAAATTGGTATCAGAAAAACAAACACGTCATACGTTTTCTATTTGCTAGTGTATAAAAAGGTCCAAGTGATGCCTCGAAAGCTTGTAAACTGCGTTAATCTTTTTTACAGCCCAGTTTTTCTAAATACAGCCTGGAGAATAATCACCGGATCATTTCGGTTTGATTGCTTTCTAATCTAGTGATAGGCAGTTGGGAGGTACAGCTGCACATAAGTGTTCTTTTCCTGTCTGTATATTCTCATGGTTCCTGAATTCTCTCCTAGGAGACACGCTGATTGTAGAGGAGGAAAAGAACAAGCCTAAAGTCACCACGCCGAAAACCCCGCTCTTGGACTGTACACCTGTGCTGGAGCGTCGCACTGTACCCGCTGACAACTCGTGTCTGTTCACTAGCGTTAATTACGTGGTTGAGGGAGGCGTGTATAACGCGGCCTGTGCGCCCGACATGCGCCAGCTCATTGCCCACATCGTAGCCAGCGACCCCACCTCGTACTCCGAGGCCGTGCTGGGGAAAAGCAACGAGGACTACTGTGCTTGGATCCGCCGCAGTGACACGTGGGGTGGCGCCATCGAGCTCTCCATCCTGTCTAAGTTCTACCAGTGCGAGATCTGTGTGGTTGACACGCAGACAGTCCGCGTGGACCGCTTCGGCGAGGACGCCGGCTACGGCAAGCGCGTGCTGCTCATCTACGACGGCATCCACTACGACCCGCTGCAGATGCTCGTGCCCGGGACGGACTGCCCGCCGCAGACCATCTTCTCCACTTCTGACGATGTCATCCTGGCGCAGGCGCTGGAGCTGGCCGACGAGGCGCGCCGCAAACGCCAGTACACGGACGTGAACCGCTTCGCACTGCGCTGCATGACGTGTCAGACTGGTCTGGTTGGACAGAAGGAGGCGAGGGAACACGCCAAGGAGACGGGCCACACCAATTTCGGCGAGGTTTAAAACTCGGCTGCTCACAAACGTCAAACGTGTCTGTTACCACAACGCTACATGTTCTCATGATTTCACAGCTGTGTCTCAGTGCTGTTCTCTACCTCACGTTATTCTGATCCCCCTCCCTTTCAGTATTGCAGCTATGGATGACACTGGGTATTGACGTTCTCAAGTTTGAAGCATTAATTTGGTGTGTGCGTGCGTGTGTGTGTGTGTGTGTGCGCACAGGTACAGTATTGTAATAACATTTTTAAAAAAATTTATTAGTAGCAGTTGAGTCTGTTGCCTAATCGACTGAGCCTCGATTCAAACCAAAACTTAAGGGTGCTTTCACATATGCAGTGTTTAGTCCGTTTGAATCGAATCCTGGTGCGATTCAAACGGAGTGATTTGGCGCAGTTTGTTTTTGCAGGTGAGAACACAGCAATCGCACTCGGGTGAGGACCGAAACAACCGGTCCGAGGGCGTCTGAGTAAGGTGGACTCGGTGCGGTTCCAGTCGAACTCTAGCGCTGAATCGACTTAAATACAGGAAGTGAAGGAAGCATGCCGTGTGTTTTGGGTTACGGATGACATGTTTCTGTAGATGCGAGCTGCTAAAATGAGCTGCGAGGAGCAAACCGAGTCAAAGGACAGAGGTGTGGTACCGCAGAAATGTGATGTTTTGGAGAATATAAACAGTGGATGCGATACACAAAATGTCTAGTGATATACTGAAAGCGCCTCGCTGTTCTCTGTGCTCGGGTGATTATTATGATTTTTATGCACACTTGGCAAGGGCTTGCTTACGTTTTTCTGTCATTTAAAAATTCTACACATGCCTTTTCAGCCCTACAACCCCCTCAGTCAGCGTTTTCTTTTGCTTTTTGTTTCCAGTATCAATTTCGCTCTGATTCGGACTCAGACCAGATGACCGGATAAATAGGTGTGAAAGCGCCTTTTAACTTACAGAGCCATCACAGAGTAAATGGCATCATCACATTTGTTGCACATTTTCTAGGGATGCATTACTTTTTAAAAAAATTTTCATTATGATACAGATAACACAACTTTACGTATCAACCAAACCCAATGTTGATCCAGTACTGACGCCCTCACAGTATCATTTGCCTAAATCAGAGGCGTGATGGTGATATAAGACTTTAAGACAATTTGTGTCATGCGTTCACGTGCATGATCTGCGTTCTGTCAGTGAACATCACAGGCATTCACGGCATAAAATACATCAGTGGATCCGGCGCTCTGTTACACAACTAAAGGAAAAATCCACCCTGAACAAAGTGCATATTAATCTTTAGTATTAACATGTGACCTTTGTAATGACATTTTCTGACATTTTGACTTTTTTTTAAGTTTAAACTTCTTTCATTGACTTGTTACTCTATTTTTAATGGTTTCCTGCATTTCACCTTCAGACAGTAGTGCAGTAGGATTTAGCTCTTGCTTCATCTTTACATATAGAGGGTGATGCAGCGGCGCTTTAGTCCTTTAATCTGTCCAGCTCTCTCACCTCCTCATCTGTACACTCTGCTCAAACAGCTCAGCTTCCAAAGCTTCAACTTTCACGCTGATACCACAGTCAATGCCATCACCGCTAACTAGCCAAGCCGAACAGTTCAGCTGCATCATTTACCTGCATTGCATTCTGGGACTTTAAGTCCAACATTTGCACCAACCAACAAATTAGCACCGGAATCACTAAATATTTCAATATCATAAATATTTCAATATAAAGATATTTAATGTGTTTCAGGGTGAAGTTTTCCTTTAAGATAGTTTAATCTGGTGTAGAGAGAGCATTCAGTGTGATGCTTTCAAGCTGCAGTGCTTTTGAGAAACTCGGCTCAGGTTACAGTCCGATCCAGCGATCCAGTTTTGGTATTGGATCAGTACATCCCTTACGTTTTCAGAACCATCGATGGCACTACATGGTCTTAAACGCTCAGTGTCTGAATATTAACTGTTACTTGAAGTGCTTGCAGAGGTGTACGATGGTGAACACAGTTCTGTATTTGCTCTTATCTGAGCTTCTCATCGGAAGTATTTGTTAAACTTCATGAGAGTTCAGGCCTTCATGTTTGTTTGTAGAGATAACGGTGCTGATGGTGGACTCAGTTAGACATTAAATTGCATAGTGGTGTGCATTTCTGTTAACGGCATTTGCAAAACACTTTGCAAATTGGCTCTGAAGTTTGTTTTAGCGACTGCTGTGGCAGAGAGTTGTTGTTTTTGTTTTGCTGTTTTTTGTTTTTTTTTCTTAAGTGGAGAATTGTGTTATATCAGACTTTACTGAAACACTGGGGCAAACGTTACTCCATAACTTAACTGCGTATACTAAGTACGAGTGGATAAACAGTATACAGAATGTATTCCAGTTATGAAAACTCAATGCATTTACAGTCAGGTATTGTCCACACACTACAAAGCTTTCTAAGTTATTTTACGATTTTAGTTTTTTTCAAAATTGTTCCACTGTGAGGCCAAAGGAAATCTGTTAATATCATTAAACTGTTCTCTCTCCTTTTTTTTTTTTTTTTTTTGGTTAGATTTTGAAAATAGTATAGTTTCTTTGTGTTATTAATGTGAGATTAAAACTTCATTACTGAGTACGATGTGAGTGGGCGAGAAACTGCATGTTAAAGTGGTGAAAAAAGAAATAAAGGTTACGTTGAGGCATCACGTTGTTCGACTGAAGATACAAGAAGGTTTCCACAAGATTCATTACGTCTGGTGGTGTGCTGCTTTTTTTTTTTTTCTTCTTCATGAATGCAAATACACTAAAGGAACATGGGACATTTTTGATAAACAGCTGTTTATGAAAATGGCCAAAATTCTAATGACTTTAGGTGATTTTATTTGTATAGATTATTATTATTATATTATTATATACTGCACTGAATTTTCAGTTCTGATTGGTCATAAGGTGTTGACTCATTTTCTATAACAGCTGTAAATCACAGGTTTGTATTAATCCACTTGTTCTAATATGTAATCATTGCGTATGCTCCACGGAAACAGATTTAAAAAAAAAAAAAGTTTGTAGTTGTTGATATGCTGAAATTTTACGAGGAGTTTGTTTATTTAACATTTATGGAAGGAGTCTCCTCTTCTATAAGTCAGCCCGTTGTAACAGTCAGTAAGTTTTCCACAACGGGGAAGTCTTCACGCAAGAGAACTTCACGTTTTGTGATTTCTCTGTAATACGACAAGCTGCATTTTCTGATTTATTAACTTAAAGAGAGAGAAAGAAAAGAGGCTGGTGAGGGAACGACTGTTTACAGCTGCTATAATGTAAGTGCTAACAGGAGCTAACGTGTTTCACAGACATTCCACAACATGAAATGTAACTATAAACAGATAAAAATAATTTAAAATAAAAAACTGTAAGCGTTTGCAAATTGCTGTGGTGTAAGAGGAATAAAACACTTAAGGATGTGGTGTTATAGGAAAGTAATCCACTTCAGGTAATAAATACTCCACTTTGTGTCTGGCTACAACACACCAACCCTGTCACTGATTATTTTCTAATAACAGCACGACCCCAAGTGCTTTATTACTTATCATAGTCCAGGTCTATATCAAGCTCCGTAATGAACGAACCAGAAGCAACATTGAAAAGGAAAAACTCCCTGAGAGGACATGAGAAAGCACCCTCAGAAAGACACAGACTCAACAGGGAACCGATCCTCTTCTGCTTAAAACCCTGCCAGCTTACCAAAACTCCCCATGCCCATTAACCCCCAGACCTGCAGCGTAATCTAAAAGAAGAGTCGTTTGCAAAACGATTCACAATATAGATAAAAAGTAAAAAGTTAGATAAGTGTAAACCACTTTAAATTACGTTTTTAATTGTAGCATGTGGTGGGTGAGGAATAACATACAATGGCGCTGCTTCATTGACGAACAATTCAGCACTTTGATTCGGCTCTTTGAATCAGCATTTTGACTCAACTCTTTGAATCAGCATTTTGACTCAACTCTTTGATTCGGCTCTTTGATTCAGCTCTTTGATTAGATTATTTTAAATTAACACTGGGAGCCGACTCGCATTTCTAAGAAGCAGTTTTTATTCTGTAATTGATATATCAGCCTACAGATCGTTAAGTCTAGTTACAGGCTCACTAAACCGTTTTATTTTTGAAAACTGGCAGTGCTGGAGAAAGATCCGTTTGGGAGTCGAAAGAGCCGACTCTTACTGGTGAGCTAAACTGCACCTTAATCTGAAAGAGCAACTGTGTGTTAAATGCCTGATTAAACAAGACGTTTCTTCAGTTTAAATTTAAGGTTTAAAACTATCCGAGTTCCAGACATGAGAACAATATGAACTAGAAACAACTAAGACAGGATTATACTAATCCTCAATACCTCCCTACTTCCTCTATAAAATGAGTAGATTCCTGAGCTCACCTGTGCGCGAGGCCGCTCTGTTTCCTGAACGGTGATTGGTTGTTGTGTCCATGGTGGCTGCGTTTTGATTGGTTACCGGTAGTCCGACCTGTTGCAGGGCAATTTATACTAGTTTATAGGTGCAGGATCTCAAAGTGCACTACTCCCACACACATTTAGTGGCTCAGACACTGGATTAGCTGTGGTGTTCTTCAGGACAGGTAAGTTAAGGTTCACTATTCAGTCAAACAAACTTAGCATATATATAGATCTATAGTCTAGATATTGTGTGCACAATTGGATAGAAGTTTACAGATGCTGGCCTGGTAGTTTGACACTGTTTATCAGGGCAGGATGTGGTTTGGGACACAGCCTATGATGCAGAATCCCAGACATTTTAGGTTGATATTAGTGATTGATTTTCTAGAAATGATAAATGCGTATTTATGTCTTATGACTGTAAAAGATTATCTAATGGACCATAATAGACCAGTGCCACTTCATATGCATCCACAGGCCTACATTTGATCTTTTCCCGCTAATTAAACAGCAGAATAATAAATTATACTCCTCATGTAGTTAGTATAAACTTAGATTATTGTTATTTATTCCATTTTTCCATCAAAATCATTTCACACACACACACACGCACACACACCGACACACAGATTTACTTTAAAAAGATTTACTATAAAAAAGGATGACCGTAAAATCACGTTAAATTACTTTTTTATTCATCTTTAATGGCTGCAGAATAAGATTTGGTTTGCGAACGAATCGACTCTTTGATTCGACTCTCTTCAATTAACATTGGGAGCCGATTCGCATATCTGAAAACCATTTTTTCCCCCATTAAATAATGTTAGCAAACAAATCTTTAGATAGTTACACTTTCACTTATTATTTAAGATATTATTAAATCTTAAACTGGAGAATCTAAAAGTGCTGGAGAAAGAGCCGTTTGGGAGCCGAGTCTTTTTGTTGAGTTAAATGAATTTGACTCCCTGAAAGGAGCCAGTATTCCCATCACTAACACTAAGAAGTATTTAGCTCATTATAATAAAACAGACCTTACATTATAATAGCTACTGTAAATATAATTTGTATTGTAAATGTAAATAATGTTTAAAAACTTGCATTATAATAATTATTTGGTAAAATAAGTGATCTTTACCAATATTCAGTGCGGAAATGGCCTAGTGTACAGAGTACAGTTTTACTTTCATTATGAGGCTTATAAAAAGTCAGATGTTAAGCTGTTCATCTGAAGATCTGGTAGACTTACAGTTTAGGTGAGTAAGTATAAAAAAAACACATATCATTAAAATAAAAAAAACAGTTTATTATGATAGTTATTTTGTAAATCAGATGAGCAGTGTGAGAGAACAGCGCTGATTAGATCAGATCAGCTCTTTGGTGTAACCCAGTTCACTGGTGTGACTGGTTTAATGATATGGACTTTGTACATGGAGTTATAAACTTTACACAAACGGTTTTCATCACTGGAATGACTGTAAAGCCCTCTGCGCACACACACACACACACCTTGTGTATTGAACTCAAATGTAAAAGTAACACAAGTCTTTATAGTGTGTGATGTTGCATCAAAAAGCTATACGTTCTCCTTTACATGTGATGCTGTGATTTTTTTTTCATCCATGGATAAAACATCCCTCGAGCATCCCACAATCTGACTGATGCCTAGATTTGGGATAAAATCATAAAATCAGTGAATTGTGTGAAAGTGATCTGAGGCAATGTGAACAGAAACCCAAGCACTATTTTTTTTGCAAATCTGGACATGATCTATTATTTGGGCTTCACATACCGGAGACCACAGACTCTCAGCCTCCATTTAAATTTGCATCACACCGAGTTGTGAAAATATTTTACTCAAACACGTCACATTCAAATAGGAGGAAGTGGAGTTCACACTGATGTGCAAATGCATGAACTATAGAGAGGAAGGAGGATTTTTGGGGGGTAAATATATATTTTTTAACCCTGCTGGAGATAATCCACTCGTACCAGCACCACACACACGACCATATGAGTGTCATGGTGCTCCTACAGTGAGCAAACTCACAGATCATCCGTGTCCTCTAACATTTATACTGAACATGGTCCCACATGTTGCTTTTTCAATACATAATAAAAATGCTCAAATAGTATATGTTAAGATATTAATAGTAAAAAAATCTAAACCATATTTTTTAAACACTTACACTGAACTGCATGTGATGTCAGTCTTCATAGGTGAAGAACAGTCTTACATTGTAATTGTTTCTGCTTCTGCTTTAATAATTTATAAGGCATAAAGTTCAACGATCCGCACAACTTCATGATAAGGTCAGAAAAGCATTTCCGCTGCCGTGCCAAACAGCAACATGAAGAGACGAGTGCACAGAAACACGGACAGCGCCAACAGCTGTGACAGAATCATCAGCTTCAACTCTCGAGCCGTGAGTCTAACTTCCTTTCCTGAATTTGATTCAATCCAATTTCATTTGAGTTGATTTTGCATGAACACACTAATGTATTACTTTTTTAGCCAGATTCAGTAATATGATAATAAATATATGTATGTTATATGCACTGATGATAAAATGTTACTGACAAAATTGTAATTTTGTGAATTGCAAATCAATTAGAGATCTGTGACTGTCACTGAGATCTATGAATCTCATATAACAGCTATAAATCCTCATTTATTTGTTCCTGTTGCTCTTTAAAGCCATAAAGTGACATGTAAATAAATGACAAATAGACTGTGATTAATAATTCACAAAAATGTAAAGATTGTGTTACAAATCAGGGTAGAGATTTACAAAATCAAAACCAGACTCTCAGACTACAACTCCAGAATTATTAGCATCATTCAAGAGACTTCCCAAAAGCGACTGTAGAAATAAATAATTGCACATAATAATTAATTTTTTTTCCTTTAACAAAAATCCCTGTCATTACATTTTTTTTAAATTTTAAGTATTTTCAGAAATATAGCCATCCCTAAAATAATGTCCACAAATGGGCCATTAACAAATATTAATTGTGGGGGTGCCAATAATTTTGAAGGCAGGATTTTGCAAAAATTGCACTAAAAAGCCTTTTAAAGTCTGAACATGTATTACAAATAAAACTATACACTGTTCCTGTGTATGTAAGCTCTGTGCATGTAATCAATCATTTCCTTAAGGGTGCCAATATTTCTGGAGTTGACTTTATTGCATTGTACCTCACTGCTTTTGCATTTCTGTCCTGCATTTTGCACTTTATGTCCTGTCTTACACTGTGCTCGTGTATTATGTTGTGGAGAAATTAATTTCATTACCACCGTATGCATGTATATGGACAGGATGACAATAAAACTATTTCACTTGCCTTGTTCCTGGGATGTGGTGCTTACCTTTCAGTGTGTGTGTGTTTGCAGAGTGATGGTAGCTCACAGCATCTCTCTGCAGAAGAGAAGGCTTGTCTCACGTTTTTGGAGGAGACCATCGAGTCCATAGTTACAGAGGATAGTGCTCTGTCCAGTGATAATGCTCAATCTTCTGGAAACACGATTGGCAAAAACCATCACGTCACATGCTGCGTTCATCAGGACATGTAAGTTTGTGTTGAGGTTTACTGCATGTTCAGTCAAACTGAAATATATAGAGCTCTATAGTCTAAATATTGTGTATACAGTTATACAGTGAAGGGAAATAAATATTCGGACACGTTTGTTTTTGTTATTTAATATACTTCCAGTGCGTATGTCCACCTCAAATTCACACACTTAATGTCTTTTGACTTTGTACTTATAAATATGAACAAAAAAGTATGTATTCCTAAGCATAAACAAAAATATGTTTCAAAAATTAAACTGATAGGGATAAAAGTATTCAGGCACCCCAAATTACCAACATTAGTACTAGCAGTATTAGCAGAGCAATTACAGCTTCAAGGCGTCTTACGGTAAGAAATAATTCACTTTTTGGAGCATTGTGGTTCAGTTTTGGCCCACTGTATGTAGGTATGTAGGTAGGTAGGTAGACTTTATTGATCCCATGAGGGAAATTCTTGAAAATCATTGGAATCATTGGATTTTCATCTTGAAAATCATTGGAAATTCTTAGCAAATCATCTTCAATTCCACAAATTTATGAGGATCCCTCAGATGGACTCGCACTTTCAAAATCTCCATAAATTTTTAATGGATTCAAGTCAGGAGATTGGTTAGGCCATGCAAGGCCTTCTTGAGTTATTTTGGCTGTATGTTTGAGGTCGTTGTCATGTTGAAACCTCCATCTTCCCCCTAAATTCAGTTTCTTTCGCTGATGAGATTAAATTCTCCTTTAATATATCCTGGTACATCGCTCCCTTCATGCTTCCTTTGATGATACCCCAGCCCCATATCATGATGCTCCCACCTCCTTACTTCACTGTAGGTATGGTGTTCTCGGGATCATATGAACAACCCTTCTTTCTCCAAACATGACCAGCTGAATTTTTGCCGAACAGTTATATTTTAGTTTCGTCTGACCAGAGTATATTGTCCCAAAGGATTTGTGATTTGATTTTAGACGTGCATCTCTGTGCTTCCTTTTTAGCAGAGGAGTTTCATGTGAGAGCAGAGATTACTACGGTGCTTATTGTTCTCTGTGTAACTGTTGTTCCTGCTGCTTTCAGGTCATCTCGCAACTCTTTTCCAGTGACTGCTGGCTTGCAGGATCTCTCTGCAGAAGAGAAGGAATGTCTCAAGTTTTTAGAGGACACCATCAATTCCATAGAGGATGGAGGTCTGTCCATGGATGATGCTGAGTCTAGGAACATTACTGGCAAAAAACATCAACTCAATCAAATAAAGAATTACCTGGTTCCTACACCTCTTGTCCTGGCAACCAGCAACGGTAATGTCCCTCTCAAAAAAGGAATGTTATCTTCCAAGGAAAACCCACTACCAAATAAGGATAATAGCCCTCAGAATGATCAACCATCATCTGATGATGCACCCCGTTGGGGGCTTTTGTCCTATGAAGAGCTATGCAAGAGTGTCTCCATGATAAAAACCTCAGTTGATAAGCAACCTTCTGCACATGGTGGCCAGATGTATTCTAAAAAAACCCAGAACATTTCAGAAAGATGTTGTAGTAAACCCAATCCTCCACCCATAGCCCCTAAGCCCAAGATGATACCTTCACATGTAGCCATTTTGAATCATAAAGGACGCATCATCCCTAATCCAGAGTCAAATCTGCATTACTTATCTACATCTCCTGAAAATCGTGGTTTGATGAGACCAGACAAGGCCAAGCTAAAGGAGGCTGTAATACCAGAAAACCAGAAGGACCAGAAGGACCAACTAGACAAGTCTGGAATGAAGTTGGAGAGCAGTGAGGCCAACGATAAGCAATTAGCACTCCAAAAGCTATCGCATGCCCTAAGCTTGAGCCTACCGATGGCTTCTGACATAGATGAGGACCATCGATGGGCTCTAAGAAAACTAAGATTGCTTAAAGACTAAGTATTACCAAACAGTCAATTCCAGAATTATTGGCACCCTTTGTTGACTATCTAAGTTAAATAACGCTTAGACATATAACAATTAACAATTAGACAGATAACAATTAGACATATGTGGATACTGTATAGTTTTGTTTTAAAAATGATTGGCAACTCACAATTAACAATTTGTGCTGCCTCCTGTACAGAGAATAACAGCATTGATTGTCTTCCTGTAATGTCTAACAAGGTTTCAGAGACCTGGACACTTGTAGAGGATCTTGGACACTAGCTTGGAACAGATGTAGATGATCACGGACCTTGTAGAGGACTTTGGATGCTTCTTCAGTTCAGACCATAGGTTTTCACCATGGTTGAAATTCAACAGAGATTGAGATGGTCATTGCAAAACTGATTTTATGTTTGTGCAACTATTTCTGTGCTGATTTATTATCTAGGGTCATTATCTTGTTAGAAGCTCTATCTATGGACAAGACTTAACCTCCTGCAAGAGGCAACTATAGTTTGGGCTAAACTATCCTGGTACTTAGTAGAATTTATAACGCCATCAATCTGCACACGAGTCCCTGAAACCGAGCCACAAAACAGCAACAAAACAAAACTGACACACCACTGTTTTGAGATTTTGGGTGCTTTTTGCATGAATGCAGGATCCATTTTTCACCAAATGTTTATGCCACAAAGTTTGATGTCAGTTTCATTTGACCTCAATGAATGATTCCAGTTGTAGCTCCGATGGGTCTTTGAAAGGGCTTCTTTCTTTACAACTGTACAATCTTTCCAAACAGGTTGGTGTATAATCTACTTTTGATTAACAATCCCAAGAGTCAAGCTGTCTAATAGTGATATTTTGGGAAAATTTGAATCATCTTCTATAGTTTGTGCATTTCATACAATCATTTCTGATCATTCTCTTGAAGGGTGCCAATAATTCTGGTGCTGATTTTATGGATTTCAGAGACCAACAATATAAGCACCAGGCAGTGAAAATATATTGTAATATCAACCAGTTGCCTTCGATACAATAACAATGACTTCTTCGACAACATATTTTTCTCTTGAGCTCCAGAATCAAGCCTCAGATTTGTTTAAGTTTTCAATCCGTTCATGTGGTTTGAAAAACAAATCTGTGTTGCCTGCATATGCACATGAATAAACACAAGAATGACAGTGTATTCAGCACTCAGATTAAAGATTGCCATCTTTAGAACTGTGAGTTCACCAGTGTGAACGTATAAAATAATGATGATTTTAGAAACTACACTTTAAACTGCACTTTCACCAAGTTGTACTTTAATAATACATCTGATTTGGACAGTGATACAAATTTCAGTGCAATGATAAATAGTATAATCACTCATTTATGGAGAGCAAAATACTAGTGCAAGTCCATGAAAATAGGTAGCTTGTATTAGAAACTAAAAGATAGTACAAAACTGACATTTTCATCAGTCAAAGTCATGTAAGAAGACAAGAGGACTGAGATCACAGTCTACAATAACAGCCTACAAAAATAAAAGTCAGAGGCAATGACTTTCACTTTATATACAGGCTCCTTTATCAAACGTTTACAGCATTAGCGCTGATAAATTCTCAA
Source organism: Pangasianodon gigas (assembly GCA_022758105.1). Lineage (NCBI taxonomy): Eukaryota > Metazoa > Chordata > Actinopteri > Siluriformes > Pangasiidae > Pangasianodon > Pangasianodon gigas. Next base: position 18,639,713 of record CM040473.1, on the reverse strand, counting down.
ATCTGATTTGTCAGGAGGTGATTCATTTTCTATAAACACACGGCTATGAATTACTGCTGGCTGAATCACAGGTTTATATTAATGTGAATCATTCTAATATTCTTTTTGTGTCTATAGAAACTGCTTACACAGGGATTTGTATGCTCACATAATTTAAGTCTAGCAATAAATGTTATTATTAAAAATTATTTAAAAAAAGTTTTTCTGTAAGGAGATGTTTATTTAACATTAATGGAAAGAGTCTTCAGTGTCAGCGCTTTGTAACAGTCAGAGGTAAAGCTGTAACTTTAAGTCTTCCACCATGGGAACGTCTTCAGGACAGAGGAGTTTTACGTTTTATGGTTTTTAGGTAACATGACAAGCTGTGTATTTTTGTTTTATTAGCTTCATGATCGAGAGAAACAAAAGAGAGGTGGGCGAGGGAACTACTGCTATAATGTAAGTGATAACAGGAACTAACTTGTTTTGTGGACATTTAATGTAGAGAATTAAAAATGTATTGTACTGTAAATGTAGAAATTGCAAATTGCCATGCGATAAAAGGAATAAAACACTTTTGGACATGCTGTTATTGGAAAATAATCAACTTCTTACCACTCCATTTTATTCCTTACTTAATAAACCATGAACTGGCCTTCATCCATCATTAGTATTATTAACAAAATGATTGATGCTTGAAAATTAAATTAGACAAACTATGAATGTGCTCCAGGCATGAGAACAAATAATCCCACAATGACCAATAGGACCTGATGTCTTAATTAATACATGTGATGATTAATTGGCAAAATTGATAAGGCAGACTTCCAATATTCACACCCACTGACCTGAGTTCAGTTATTTATCAACATTTAATAACATGCTATAATAAATTACTTTTTGCATTAAACGGACTTGTTTATAGTCATGGATGGAATAACCATTAATCAGTGAAGGTATATTTTTACAGATAAACATCCATTAATATGCATATGCAGTAAATAATGTAAAGGTTAATCAAGAGAGCCCTGATGTAAAGATTTACTCCTTCACGCTGAACTTATTACACAAAAGCAGCAAGGTGCACGAGAAAGCCATATTGTTCTCTCCCGAAGACAGTAAAATGGAGGATCAGATACCATCACAGGAGACGTACATCTTGCTCTTCTTCCTCTTGGCTTTGCTATTGGCAGGCATGATGCCCAGAGACTCCAGGCGAAACGGGCGAGGGAGGAGGGTCTCTGCAGCGGGGTTTGATCCACAGGAGTTTTGATGCGATGGGCCGTTTCCTGGAACAGCAGAGTGACTGGCTGTACAAGCAGATACGAAATGTTAGAGCTTGTAATTCTCTATAAAGCTTTCCATTGGGAAAGAAACAAACAGATGTTTGCTACCTCGAATACTTTTCATCACGAGGTCTGTAAGTATATTAAATAAAGCTCCAAGTTTAAAATTTTCCTTCAATAATTCCATTTCAGAGCTAAGAAGTTGAAATGTCACTACTAATGTTTATAAGCTTAGCTGATTGGCTTAGCTCTGGACATCCGTACATACACACTGGTGCACTGGTTTTCCAATGTAAAAAATATAAACTTTTGAACACAGTGACACAAAGAGCTTCTCATGGCAAGATATAAAGTCACTGAACTGAGAAAAGTTCACAGGATCTGGCTTACTGAGGTGGGACCCTCAAGTGTATGTCTTTTGAACATAATTTTCTCCTGGAAAGGTAACTGTAGTGCACCTTTAATACTCACTTAAGGTAAAACATCATATATGATCTTCATATTTACACCCCAGTGAAACAGGAAGTCATGGATGACCATTTAAGAGTTCCTAAACACTCAGGTAAACTTAAAGTTAAATATAAATGGAAACATGCTTCAGTTACATTTGGTTACATTTACACTGGAATGTCTAGGAATATCTAATTGTCTAATAATATCTAATAATCTAATCTAATAATCATCTTTACCAAAGGTGCCAATAATTCTGAAGCTTTATATACCTTAAAAATTTCTTACTAAAATACTTTAGAGAACTTTTTTACCCACAATTTCTTATCATGGTACATAGTCATAGCCTTATATGCTACTCTGACCACTTGTATGCAAATGATGTCATTGAAATCACACACACTGTATGTGCATGAACAAAAGGACATCACAGATTAGAGGATTCTAGGAAGCTTGTGCTCTTACCGAGGTTCTTCATGGACTCTCCTGATAAAAGCTGATTGGCTCTCTTCATCTTGAAGTAGTTACTGGCGATGTTTTCACTGTCGCTGCGGTTCAGCATCTCCTTATAACGGTCCTCCTCCTCCTACAGAAACAAAGGTGCAGTCTGTAATTGTAAAAAAGTGTTTCTACACATGAAATTATTATAGAATTTAAAAGATTCCATTTAAAAAGCTGTGATTTGTGATATTGGCCTGCAGTGGTGCCTCCAGTGGGTTTGGCTTTGTAGCTAAATATTTACAAAATCTACAGCACATTAAAGGTGCAGTGTGTAAATTTAAAAAGTGTTTCCATACTCCTAATTATCATACAGTTTCAAAGACACCACAGAGAAACTGTGATTTGTGATATTGTCTTGCCTTCAGTTTAACTTTGCAGTGGTGCCTTCACTTTAAAGATGCAGTGTGTCATTTTACAAAGTGTTTCCATACCCGTAATAATCAAAGATACCATAGACAAATTGTGATTTGTAATATGTCATTTGGTAAAACTGGTTGCATTTTTCTGGCCCAGAAATGAAGCAGAAATTGCAACTCCTCTTGCAGACAGGAGAGGGCTCTAAAACTACAAATTCAATCTTACATTTCAGCTTGCAGTATTTGAGTGAGTGAGTACCAGGAAAGGCTCTGCTGGGTCTGTGGCTGAGTTCCTGCGTCCTGGGAGTCTGGAAGAGCTGCTGGCTGCCGATGAAGGCACTGCTGAGAGTCAGAAACATCCTGTCCATCACTAACTAGCATCATCTCAGAGTCAGTAATCCCCAGCTCATCACTAACAAACATATCACAAGGCCTTGGTCTTGCAGCAGCAGCAGATTCACCTGCAGGTAGCGCTGTTTTCTGCACCAGCACCTCAGGCAGCCTCCACACGCCGCTCTCCTCGTCCCACACTGCCTCCTTCCTCAGGCGCTCCAGGTTGCTGTAGTTGCAGTCCCTGCGCACCAGCGTCACCATGCGCTCCAGGAGGCCCTGCAGTAGCTGCGTTTCACGTTCCAGACGTCTGATGGAGGCCAGGTAGTCATCACGCTCAGCCGCAAACTCCACCTGCAGATCTCGGATCTCTAACTTGGCAGCTTTTAGCTTGGGAAGAAAAGAAATGATGAGTTGGAGGTTTATATTAATGCACTTGTTCTAATACTTTATTGTTTCTATAGTAACAACTAACATAAGGACTTGACAAATTAAACATAAAAGATAAAAATTACTTATGTAATTGTTGATATGGTGAAGTTTTCAGTGAGGAGATGTTTATTTAACATTTTAGGAAGGAGTCTCCAGCGTCAGTGCTTTGTAACAACAGCCGATCTATCATCATTGTGTGAGAGGACGCTGGCGTCTTTGTGATCGCCGCTTCTCCATCTGTCTATCTTTTTGTTGTATTGACCCTTTTTATTACATTTGTATCGTTATACTCTCAGTTATTATCGTGGTATGCTCTTTAGTGTTTGGACTGCGATCGATTTCCTTACGGATCCTCATTACGGATTACTGCCTTGGAGTTTTTTTTTTTTTTTTTGAGCTCACCTGTTGGCGTCTCCCGGCTCTGGACTACCTGTCATCGGACCTGTGTGCTGCTTTTCCATTTATTTACTGGACTGTCCATCTGGCAAACCCCTACTATCATCCTGGTTAAATCGAGCCCCGTCCATCAGTTTTCTACGAGCGGCATAGTCCAATCTGCAGTTGCCGGGTGCTTGTAGCCAGCGGCTAGCGCTTGCTGGCTACTAGCGTCACAGCTACTGCTGTCGGGGGCTAGTTACTAGCACTAGCACTAGCTCCTGAC